>CAMXCT020003933.1:0-49774 GCA_947184155.2 Cladocopium goreaui
GACATTTGAAAAAATACCTCCAGGATTGACTCCATAGGGTTCCAACAAAAAGCCTTACTTAGCCCTGGTAATGACTAACATAACGACGAACTGAAGATCCCCATGTTTATGGAAAATCACGACTCATGGTGATTTTCCATTGTAATGTTAGTCATTACTAGACCTGGAACGTCTTAGAACCATTTAAGGGTGCCTTGAATCGCAAAGAAATGGAGATTTATCCATAGATTTAATGGAACTGCAATGTGTTTAGCCATCTACCTTGTGTTTGGTCCGTCACTTTGAGGCACACTTGGTCTTTTTGGCGGGGAGAGATATACCTTGTTGGGCCAAAAAAAACGCAACATATACCCTCTGGTAAACTAACATAACTATGGAAAATCACCATTTTTAATGGGAAAATCCACTATAAATGGTCATGTTCAATAGCTATGTTAGTCATAACCAGAGGGTATCCAATGATGAAGTGGTGGTTTGGTCCGTCACTTAAAATGCCACATTTTGCAGCCACCGGACATTGGATGATCAGCCCTGACGTATGGATTTTTTTTGGGGGATAGGATTGGAATAGGAGAAGGTCTGAAAGATACAAGTATGGAGAAAAATGATGAAAAATGCATATGTCCAGTTCAAGAGCTTTTATTATACTACTTGCATCTACTTGCTCAGAATTCATGTGTTTTTTTAAATGGTGCCAAATCTCAGGCAATGGTTGGGTTTGCACCACGGGGATTTGAATATTCCCATGGGAAACTCACACCTCAGTTTGGGTCCTTGGCACAGGAAGTACATTGGTTTCATCATCGACGACTCGGTGGGTTTGGCCTACGCCTTGTGGTATCACCCAGCATCCCAGGCCGGCCAGGCCTACCTTCGGGTGCCCCCGGAGGTCCTTGGAAGGTCCGAGCCCGCCGATGCCGATGCCGAGGACGTGTCGAAGGAGCGAGCTGTTCGAAGTGGGCCGATCTCGTGGGGAATTCCTCGGGCATTGAGGTGGTGGATTGTTGCTGGGTTCTGATTTACAATGGTCTTTGGTGCGCGTGGCAATGGAAAATCACCAAGGAAAACATGGGAAAAATAAAAAATCAACACATATTCAGATACATGGGGGGATTTGCTGCCAGAGTAATGTCAACCCCGGATTACTTGATTATCAATTGGGGGTTAGTAATCATTAATCCTGGGTTAACATGGAAGATTCCCAAGACATTGGATGAGGATCCCTACTTGATTCATTGTTGGGATACATAGTTTGGAGGGTGAAATATGGTCATGAAAGCCAGGATCATGAACCCCATGAAGCCCGAGATGATGACTCATAAGTTTCATGTTGATTCATGGCCGGGGATGAAATCTTAACATATCTTGACCATTGTTGTAGACGATGTTCTCGGATTTTCCCAAGCAAAATCATCCCCAAGGTTGCCGCCACAGTTCTGCTCATGGCACTCATGAGTTTGCTGGTTCGGAGCCACGCCGAACGCATCACCCGTCTCTAGTCAGGCCTGGCCTCCAGTCGTTGTCGTCGACTCCTGGAAAAGAGCCGTTGAAAGTGGTCAGGTCACATGGACACCACCATCAAAAATGGGGGGTGTTGCCAAGTTGAAGCAGCAAGAGCGGATGTTTACCATCAAACATAATACCCTCTGGTAAACTAACATAGCTATGGAAAATCACCATTTTTAATGGGAAAATCCACTATAAATGGTAATTTTCAATAGCTATTTTGACATAACCAGAGGGTAGATGTTTTCCAGTAAATTTTCCATCAAACCAATTCTGGTAAGCGTGGTGAAGCCAATCATGGCGCTGGCACTTGGGAGATAGGAACCATTTCAGGTCGAATTTTACAGATGGCTTCACACGCCAAGTGGTCCAGTTGGGTTTCCCAGCCAGTTCCTAGGGCGATTGGACTTTTTGATTTGTCCGGAAATGCACAGGGAGCCCATTTTTTGGTCAAGACTCAAGTCCCATGGGAAATCCATGGAAATCCAAAATTGGGGATGTTTGATGAGGCGGGCCTCTTGTACTCCGGTATTGCTCGCAGCTGGGGCCCAGCTTCTTAGAAAATACATGAAAAGGCCACGAGAAGCAGTGCGATAGGTGCAGACATATGCCAATGGATGCTACCCAGTAAGCTACCCATTCCTAATCAAACTTGCCATTGCAACATAATCACTGACTCACCAGCTTTTTCATCGACATTTCTGGACATTTTCCAATCCCAAAGGACAGTAATTTTGGGCCGGTATTCGCCGGGTTTGCCAATATTATATAATTTCCAGCTTGAAAAAGATGGAATGGCATTCTGAATCACATTGGCAAAAAAATGCATGATCCTAACCTCGTTGTTCTTTTCTGTTTGGCTGCCCGAATGGGTGACATTTGGCTTCTTGAACATTGTACTATAGTACCGTACCATTAAATTCACTTGTTAATCATCATGTTCGGCGTCCGCATTGCAAGTGTTCGGACATAATATAATCATCACATTTTCAGCACCAGCCCCAATAATATAATTTTTCATGATACTCAGAATCCCATTTTATACAATATCCCGCCATACCATCAGGGTTAGCTGGATCTCGTTTTTTTTTTTGTGCTCAAAATCTCCATAAACTTCTGGAGCTCGGGGGCATCTAAGTCCATTTTTCGACATGTCAGCCTCTGCTTGATGCCGATGAACCACCTGCCGCGTCGTCAAGGACAGAGCTACCCAGGGCGAAGGATGGGATTAGCCAGTCAATTCACAGTTTGACCCCGCCATGAGCCGGGGTTGGAAGATGAGTAAAACAGTGAAACCACTAAAAAAAATGGTTAACCATGGTTAAGAGTGGAAACGAAGCCTCATCTTCCAACCCCTGACTCATGGCAGGGTCAAACTGTGAATTTATTTTCTAGAGGGTATAAGGGGATGAATCTGGAAAATGAACCCAAGGATTTTTTAAGGGGATTTAGTATGGGTACAAAGCAATTATCAATTGTGTGAGGTGGTGCCCCCCCAGTTGTTGGTTTATGTTGCCCCCATCAGTTCAATATATCATCTACATCCACCCACTATAAAGCCAGTTTCTGGACTGATGTGATGTTTGCCAACTTCGCCAATGAACTGGGGCACCTACGCCAATTTTTCAGGATCACCTAGGGTTTCAGGATGAATATGACTGTAGCGTCACTGGAATGATGGTTAGGATTCGGGGAATCATCCCCAAATTGTTTTTCTGTAGTTTTTTTTTTCAGGCTAGTGAACTACTACAATTCACCCACATAAATTCTCGAATTTTCGCTGTATAATTACCAGTTGTTTTAATTTAACAACTTTGAAGTCGTTTTTGCCTCAATCTTTTTGAGGATTTGTTTTGCAGTTGGATTTCTTCATCTGATTTCAATGTGTTTTGTTTCCAACTGACAGTCATTCAACCGCCCAAATAGCCGTCAGGAAAAGTTCTTGTGGAAGGCTATGGTGGAAGAGGTCAGTCAGGGCAACCCGGGTGTAGTATCATAGCAACCTCGAAAAAGAGAACCCGATATAAGCCGATCCCAAAATAGTGTTAAACGGTTAAACGGTTAAACTGTTAAACAATTTTTCTCTCGTTTTAAGGGCTACTAAAGAATCAACCTGTTGGTTTATCAGGGACGCCGGTAGGGATGGATGATTTTTCTTGGGGGAAACTTAGGATGACAATTATTGGGCAATTTAATTTGTTTGGAAACTTGACTCGGATTGGAATTACCGTACTTCTATGGGCTTAAAGTTATCGACTCCCAAGTGGAACCCTGCAGGGTGGCTATTCGGAACCGGACCGCGGTGACCTTGAAGCCATCACTCTGAAGGAGGACCGCTGATTTGACCATGAAACATGGTGATTTTTGATAGGTTTTTCAGCCCTTGTTTTTTGAGATGTTTGGGGATTGATTGATTCATGGTGGATTTTTCTTCAGATTTGGGGGTTCGAACGAAAAATGGTTGACTTTTCAACCAAGTCGGGTTGTTTTCCAGCCACCAGTCAGTGGTGAGCCCATCCGGATTTAACCATCAAACATGGGGATTTAACCCACAGCAAAAATGTTGGTAAAATGGAGATATATGATGAAAATCAAATGGGCAATTCCGAATTCCACATTGGCTTCGAGGATTTCCTCATCAAAACCGCCATTTCTTCAAGATATTTTCCATTACCATGTTTGATTACCGGAGGGTATGCCCTCAAACTTGGCAATTTATGGAAAAACAAAAAAATCGAGGGGAGTTAGGACGGCACTCAGAAATCACTCGTGTTGGTGTATTGTTGGTGATGTTGGCACATGTTGGCAGATGTTGGCAGATGTTGGTATGTATGATTTTGAATCCAGTCTGGCTAAGAATGAACTTGGGAGATGGTTACCGCATGACGACTTGGTCGTGTTCAAGAAGAAAAGCAGTTTTACAAATGAGCAGTGTTCAAAACCGCTATTGGTTGATGTGGTTTCTTTTTTTCTGGTGGGAGTGGGTCGATATATATTGGAGATGATATGAGATGATCATCATCCATGACCTGGGAATCCCGTTCTTAACCAACCAACATGAAATGGAACGAGACTTGGGAATTTTGGATCTTGAGTTTCACGCTGATCAAACCAAGGGTAATGACGGAACGATTTTCTGCACGGTGATCTTTGCTGTATCACCTCCTGGCTTCCGATGTATGGTGCATCGGTTGCTTGCGGCAATCTTGATGGTTCATGTTGATCGCTCAACCAGCCAATTACTCTCTGGTAATTTAACATAGCTATTGAAAATGGCCATTTATAGTGAGTTTTCCCATTAAACATGGTGATGGTATTGAATTTACAGAGCATCAATCTGCGCAGGAAGGGAACAACTACCTCAGAGCCGGAGAACCCGAAAATGCCTTGGATTGCTACCAGAGATCCCTGGCGCTTTTAGGCCGGCTTCAGTTCTCGCATGGCTCCGGAACATCTAGGCGGATGATCGCCGAAATCTCAAGTAAGTTTCACTTCATGACTACTTGAAGACTGAAATTGACTTAAATCTTGTGACGGTTGCAATTTTGATGGTTGTGTTTTTTGTCTTTGGATCTTTGATGGTTGGTAAACCTACGATCAGACAAGGCGGCAAAGAGGCCTCCGGAAGGGAGGCGGCCACAGTGCCGGGCATCTCGGGGAAAGTGGGGGAACATGGGAAGATGTGGTGAAAATGCTGGAAAAAGTGGGTGAAAATGCCAACGACCATGTGATCTGTTGGTGGATGTTGAAATTGTTGGTTTTGTTTTTTTCCTTTTTTAAGGTGTGGGTATGGGTCAATACCTATAGATACATTTTTAGTGGGATGAACATCCATTTACCCGCTATTTTGGGGTTCACCAGGGGTACCAGGGTTTTGACCCATCCCCATGTGACTGGGGAAGGATAAATTGAGAAATCACAGGTGGTAGTACTGGTAGCACGTGGCGAGGTGAACTCGCCAACAAGACATGGTCATGGGAGTACCCTCCGGTTATGTCAACATAGCTATGGAAAATGGCCATTGAAATAGTGAGTTTTCCCATTAAAAATGGTGATTTTCCCATAGCTATGTTAGTTTACCAGAGGGTAATGGGAGTAAAAGCATCAAAACCCAGGGTTCAGCAGGATCCTCTACCCTCCGGTAATCAGCTCCACGGCTTGCTGGAAGATACCCCATGGGGTTCGATGATTTTCCCAGCTTCACTAAGCTCCATTGGGTGAAAGAATTTCCCAGCCAGCCATGTTTGAGGGCCGAAGGGTGACCATTCAACAGCTCATGGCCATGTGTCAGTGAAGTCTCACCAGGATCATCAAAACAATCAGGAGATATCTTTGTCCAAAGAATGGGTTATTTAAATATATTATATAGATCATATATAGATCATATATAGATCATATATAGGTTAATCATGCTTAACCCGCAAAAAAGATCGTCAATTCATCTTCATAGGGAATAAATATACCCGTTATGCTTGGAATTCCATTCATAATGGTGGGACTAGTTTTCATGGGGGCAACAAAAACCAACAAACATCGCTGGGTGACCTCCGTTATTGATTGCTTAAGTCCGGAGAAAACATGATTGTTGATGGTCAAACCACACGTTGTTTATCCATTTTTTTCAGCATCTGTTTCATCAAGAAATGTCGCGCTTTTCGCCAAGGTTGGGCAACATCAGTGCAGCACATGCCAGCCTTCACAATCCGCGCGCTTCTCTGCAGGTCTGTCCAGCAGTGGCTGCGATCTACCCAATCTACCCCTGTTGGTTGATGATTGCATGGGGTTATAATTTATAACTAATGGTACGATTCAATATATTGAAAGAGAGGGAGGATGAGTGAATGAAAATAATTTATAGAAATGAACAACCCGTTCTCAACCGGTCAGTATCAAGGGACAACAGAGGGTTTGAACATGTTTGAACATTGCTCAGCTGAAGTGACAGGAAGCGAAATACCAATTTCAGTGACCCAAGTACATCTGAATCTGAAAACTAGAGAGGTAGCTTACTCATCCTTCTTGATTTTTCACCTTGGCACCGTCTGTCACTGCATCCAAAGGGCCATGGGCGGGTTGACCACATGATGAAGTCAGTAGTCTTGCTACTTATTTAAGTCATTCTTAATATGACATTTGGCCATCATGAACAAGAAGCATTATCACTTATTATCATTGCTTAAAATGATCGCTATCATTATAGTAACCTCCAAAAAGTATACCCTCTGGTAAACTAACAGTTTGCTATTGAAAATTGCCATTTATAGCTGAATTACCCATAAAAAAATGTGATTTTCCATAGCTATGTTAGTTTACCAGAGGGTACAAAACAACAGTTGGAACCGTGGAACTTTTGGGGAAAACAGCAACAAACTACCTACGATACCATCCTGGAAACAGAATTCTCGGCATGTTTCTCTGCGTTGCTAAAAAATTGGAGGGCATCCCACGGATGTAAGCGGTTATATAATACTATATATTTATATTCAATTACATAGATAGATAAATAAATAGATAAATAAATAAATAGTATATATATATATATATATGTATAGATACATATGATATGGTCATAACCCATGGGATAACCCACGAAACAGGGACAAATATTTTCACCAGGGACTTGTTCATCGCCAGGCAGCTCGCGCGGCTGGTGTGGCAGATCCCTCGTACAGCAAAGCCCTGTTCCGGGAAGCCAAGGCTGGGATTTTTTCACCAAAAATGAGGTGATTTTTTTTTTAAATGTTTTTTGGGGAGAAATACTACCATTTTTTGTTTTTTTTGGGAAAAAATGTGGTGATTTTTCGAAAAAAAAATGGTGGTATATAATAGGGGATGATTGATGGGGATTTCATAAATAAAAATGGAGATTAAGCCAAGAATGTTAACAAGATGGGAATTTCGCCAAAACGGGTGATTTTTCATCAACATGGTGGTTTTTCATGGGATGGCATGATGTTCAAAATGGTGGCTCAACCGTCCGCCGGTTCCTCATATGGTTGAGGTTGTCCACAGAGGAGGTCATCAATCGATAGGGATTTGTATCCATCATGGGAGGACCATACCCCAAACGTATTTTTGTTAGCTGGAAATCGAGAGGGTGCATCCCTTGGAAATGATCCATCCATTTATGATGGATTGTCCATATCTCTGTGAGTTTACTGGAGCATCCCATGATATTCCAACTGCATTCCAGCTAGCTGTTAGATCTGTTAGTTGTAACGCATTAATGAAATAACGCTATTGGCTTGTTGCTCAAGCCCACATAAAAAATGGTTGCCCCATCATTCATATCTCATCATATCTCATCATACTATATTCTTTATCAAAGTAGAATATCCTATAAATCCATATGCAGTATATAGTATAATTATATCCATGGGGAACATCCATGGGGAAAATCATTTATAAAGCATAATATATTCTATTTTCCCAGCACTTCCCCATGATTTTCCCCATGGTTTTTGACCTATCCCCCGTCTCTCAAGAGGCGCTCCTGGCCCTTCGAGAGCCCAGCGATGCAGTGCGCGCAGCCGGGCACCAAGACATGAGGGATCATCCCATGTAATAACTTGTTCGAAAGTGGTGCTATTACCTATTAATATTACCTAGTAATACCTAGTTATACCCTAGTTGAGCTGTTTGGTTGTACCAAGAATGGGATATTTAAGAACACCAAAATAGATAGAATTAGATAAGACGAACTAACCTCCTGGAAACACCTTTCTATCTTTTTGGTTCGCCACGGAAGAATGTGAAAGTAAAGCAATGTCATAAACCACCACCACCTCGATCATCATCCCACTCATCTGGTTAGTAGATCTAGTGATAATTGGAATATGATATACATAGTATAATCATCCTGAAGTAGATAGAACATTGGAAATGAAATAATAAAAAAAACATCAGTGAAACGGTGAAACGGGAAGAGCCTTGAAAATCGCATCTTCGGTCTACTTCAGGGTGGTTGTATATATATATATAAATTGACCAGTTTTAATGGGATATACATAATCCTTTCTAGATTTGCACATCCCGCATGTGCCAATTTGTGGCGCCATGCCGGCGACTCTTTTGAAAGCGCACTACGCCTAGCTAGGCCATATCTAAAATATCTAAATGGAAACGTTTTCGTTCAGAGTCCTGATGATGTTGTTTTTGTTGCATTAATTATATCATTTCATGATTTCTTATTTCAAAAACAACTCTGAGTCATTAAAAAAACACATTTCAATATAATTATATATTATATATCTAGGTAGTTCATGATAACTCAACAACTTGTGACCGATGGTAATCTTTGAATTCTCAGTGCCACCGAGGCGCTACATCTACTTTTCCTGGCTGGTAGTTCTGCAGGGACGCCCGATTTCCGATAAAATCTCCAAGGTGGTGCATGGCTGGTTGGTTCAGATGGCTAACATAACTCCAATAACTATGGTTTATGGATGTTTATGGCGAAAGAGATATCTATAGTTAGATGGGTTATGATGGAATATAGTTATGAAGATTTTTGACGTAGATCTATTCAGTTTTCTTCCGGATCAGACATGGCTGGAAGAAGATTTAACCAACAGCTCAAAGGTGACTCATCCAAGAAGAAGGGGGTTGTGAACCAGAACCGCCACAATTATGGCGAATCTTAACCATCTATTCTTGGGGTGTCACTTTTGGGCTGGCTGAAGATTTGAAGGATATATCAGCATCGTTGAAAGAGGTTTGTCCAAAAACGGGAGATGGATGGAGATGGCCTAAATGGCATGGCCGCATTGGAATAGGGGAAATGATAACAATTGGAATTGGGGGCAGCCACAACCAGACAAAGCCTAACAGACGGGTGAAGACGGTGAAGACGGGAATTTTGCGGAGACGATCATCCCATTGCTAGGGGTATACCCAATTTCATAAACCCTTTTCAAGGATGGTTTATGGCATAGGTTGACCAACCAACAGAGGTTTCTTGTTGCCTAGGGATCTTAGGGTTTACCTCATCAGATTTGTCATGATTGGTCTGAAAGAGGTTTATTGGAGGTTTCTTATTGGTTTATTCTGAGACTTCGGATGTGCCATCCATTTTCGCTTGGGGACTGGTCGCTGAAGAGCAACCGCACCGGCGAACTGGGACCGCGGGACCGACTTTTCGCCGCGAAGATGGCGTCCTTAACGGTGCAGATGGAGGCATACGCCTTCCGCGAACTCGTGGCACATCTGCAATGGCGAAAGGATGTGCAGAGCCTTGGTTTTTCAAGGCGAAGGGGAGCTACAGATTTGGTGGTGAAAAACCATAGAAGGTTTTCGGAAGAAAACATAGGGACACTATCCTGGAATAATAATGGATGATAATAACTGGTTGGTGGTTTGGAACATTTGGTGTATTTCTATATATTTCTCCATTCAGTTGGGAATAGTAATCCCAACTGACTTTCATATTTTTCAGAGGGGTTGAAACCACCAACCAGACCTTAAGATGATGGTTATTAGGCTTCTAGCTGATAAAATTATCGAACTGAATGGATGATTTTCCAGCAAACCATGTTTGATGACACCGGAGTGTAATGGATACTATAACCTAAAGCGATGTCAATTTTCTGATTATTTTATTTACTTAATTACTTGTTTTTTTGGGGGGGGCCTATAGATGGTGATGACATGTGATGACGGAAGTCAACACTTTCAGGACCTTTACCGGCAACTTCTTGCCCTATAATTGCTTGAATACGTATACATGTTATACATTTATGCAATTTATGCACGTATGTGTTGTCCCACTCAGTTCAAAGATTAAAACTTGTCACCATATGGGTTTGCTTGAACATAGACACCCCACAAATAGTTTAAAATCATTTCTCCCGCAAGACGTTCTCCATTTTGGGATATTCCGATCCCCCATTTTTGGGTACAAAATAAACTAAAACCCAAAACTTTATCCACCATGAGTAGCTTCCCCGAAACACAATTGCTTCAACAACTGGAGGAACATCGATTTAATGAACCTGGCCGGATTTTGCCGGAACTGCATGGCAAAGTGGTATCATGCAGGTGCGAAGGTTCATGGACCCGTGGCTTTATCATTAGCAATCTTTACTTTTTTCATATTGTCTCTTGAACTTTTTTTTTGCTGCATTTTAGTTTTGTGTGCGTTTGGTGTGTGTTGTGTGTGTGTGAGGATGGTCATTAAAAAAAGCAAGGCTTTCTTTCAACAGCATCGAATCCCAGGAGTGCCAATGCAATACGAAGAGGCCTGGGAGCGGGTCTATGGTGAGCCTTACGCAGACCGGAAGAAAAAGAATCAAAAGAAAGCGAGCAGCTCGGCGTCGAACTGAGCTATGGGCACCTCATAGCTCGGATCCAGTGGTTTTTTATCATCAATCAACAGTGATTGATAACTAGGGAAGTTCGGCTAAGATTTTTGTCCGTCAATCCTAAGAAGCATAAGATTCATTTATAAAATATCATAAAATCATAAGAATTCACTGGCTATTCAGTGGTTGATAGTTAAGGTAAATGAAGCCTCGGACAGCCAAGGTTCCACTTCTCAGGTGAGGATGACGGGATGATGAGATATGGACCCAATCCCAAGGTTTCATCATCCCGGACTCCAACATGTTCCCATCTGGTTGGTGGTTTGGAACATGGCTTTTATTCGTTTTATTGTCCATAATACATTAATATGATTTAGTATATGGGATAATTCTTCCCATTGACATCCATTGACGAACTCCATCATTTTTCAAGATGGTTAGAACCACCAACCAGTTATTTATGCCATTTTTTTGTCAATCTGAATTCTTTGGCGGCCAATGTCTCCATCATGCCCAATCGGAATGAAAACGCCATTTTCATTGGGGTGGGCCCCCGGTCATCTCCCAGAAGAGTCATAGGGTCATTGGAGAATGCTTCCAGGCTTGTGGATTGCAGCGGTTCGACGTGTTGTTGGGGTTGATTTGCAGATCAAACCCATGGTTATATATAATATATGTATTATGTATAATAATATAACATAATATAATATAATATTATATTATATTATTTTTTTTTTATATTATATATATATATAATATATATATGGTTTCTGTTTCTAGAATGGTCCAGATCCCCTGCAGTCAACTTGCAGGCGAAGATCAGCTGGCAGTCTTCGAGTCTGGCAAGGAGGGGTCATGGCGGTTTGCGCCGGCTGAGGGGACAATCTCTCAACTTACTGGTGCTTAGTAGGGAATGAGGGAATGATCCATAATCACTAGTAATTAATAATCATCCCATCCCCCATTCTCATCCATTCCCTGCTAAGCACCAGTAAGTCAAAGTTTACAAGTTGCTAATTGGCAGGAAAAGAATAGATCTACCAAGCCTTCAGCCTTCAGCTTGACTGCTGATCTCCTGAGATGGCGATGGAGACAGAAAGTATACTGTAAATGCTTTAGAAATCTGAGCGGAAATGCTCCTCTTTTTTTGGGAACCTATTCCCACTGTGGTTTCCCAGTGAGGCTTTCGGACCATGATCTGATGGGATGTTTCGACTGACCAGCGACTTAAAATTTATCAAGCCCTTTTTTACATTATCAAGTTCATCTTAGGCTATAGAATCAATGCTTGGCTGTTCCACATTCCCAATGCTTGCTTAATACCATTTAAAACCGATTCTTTTTCAACTTCAAACACATATCAACACATCGTTTCAATCATATCCAAAAAATAATTCGACATCCATGTTTTAAAAATACAGCGACCCCAGACATAGAAAAGTTGGAAATCTGGAAATTATGGAACTAACATCATCGAACTACAATCCTGGAACTACGTGTCCATCTTTTTTTGGGGTTGCTATACATATCCCACGATCATTCCCATCAAAAAGTTGATTAAATCACAATTTTTGCTTTTGAAATCCCAGGAAATCACCACAAAATTCCACTGATTCCAGTTTATAAATTCCGTTTAAAAAAAACACTAAATCACCAAGAAAGTCCGGTAAGGAAGTCCATTAAATCCCCATAAATTCCATGACATCCCCAGTTTTCTGAACCAAACCTGCAACCCCTGGTCGCATCAGGACCTCCACGCACGGACAGAGCCCAAGCTGCTGCCAGGAACAGAGGCGGCGCCGGGACATTCCAACGTCTGTGGACAGGGCTGCGATGCGCCAGCCGTGCCGGTGCCCGGGATGAACGGGAAATTCAACTCGGAAAGTATGGGGAAGCAGTTGAAGTGAGAAGTTCTAACTCCAGCTGTGGGGTGTGGCAGATAGAAATATCGGTTTGGTGAATTGTAGCAACATGCAAACATCACTGGGGTGGACCACCCTGAAGCCATAAACTTTCTTCGGATTCCGAAGAAACTGCCTGGGAGCCCAATCAACGGACAACTGCCGTTGAAATCCTGAGTTCCAAGGTAAAAATCAAGACGTGGATGATTCGATCCCAATTCTAGTTGATTTCTTTTCTCAGGGATGTAGGACGCATGGAAAATGCAGGGAACAAACCGTAGGGACATGCGAGTGCTTCCCCGATCCAGTTTTTTGTGCCAGATGCCTATTCCCTCGCGCTCCACGGAGGAATCTCTGAACAAACCTAGGTTGTGCTTCGTTGGTTGTGTTGGCTATGATTGGTTATGACTGGTTATGGATGGTTATGGTGTGTTATTGTTGATTTCTTGAATTTACGGCATGTTCACCCTCTGGTAAACCAACATAACTATGGAATATCACCACTTTTAATGTGTTAATCACCTATCAATGGGCCATTTTCCAGTTCGCAAACTGTTAGTTTACTAGAGGGTTTTTTGTGCTTGATAATCCACCTGTAAGCCATATGTCATTCCATAGGCTTGGGGATATTACATATACCACCTGGTTATTTAACATAGCCATGGAAAATCAACCTGTTTAATAGGTAAACCATCAATTTCTATATGGGCCATATATTCACCAGAGGCTATGTTAAATAACCAGAGGGTATAACTGGGGGTATAATATGGTATAATCATGTATAATCCATACCCTCTGGTAAACTAACATAACTATGGAAAATCACCATTTTTAATGGGAAACCTCACTATAAATGGCCTTAAATGGCCATTTTCAATAGCCATGTTAAATTACCAGAGGGTATATTACTGGGGACCTTTCACATCCCAATATCCATTGACCATGGCCAAGGCTGCAGTGTCCGCCGCCGGCGCCACAGCCGCGAAGATTGCGGTGCTGACTGCGTCGGACCGCGCGGCGGGCGGGGTCTATGAGGATAAGTCCGGACCTGCAGTGGTAGAGATGCTGAAACTCTTCAGCGACCCTTGGAGTTAAGTTGAACACATGCAGCAAAAATATGCAAGAATAAGGGGAATAGATAGTTTGTTTGTTGAATTATGATGTTTTTAAATCAATGGGCCATCATGATTAGTTAATGACGCAGTAGTGCTTGTTTATCATATTAATCTTTAACACTTTGGACAAATCATACGTTTTTTGATTTCGGTGAATCAGCCCCAAGTGACATTATTTCAGAGCAAGCATGGCCAGGAAAACCTTCAACTAAATGGAGCTGTGCATGGGCCATGATTTCCCGTTTTTGATTTTGTACAAAAACACGCCAAAAAATACATGTTTTAAGCGACTTTTCATGAACGATGATAATGATGTTTGGATCATTTGACCACAAAAAGCGAAAAACTCTATCCTTTTTTCATGTTGTCGGTCAGTTGTCACTTTGCCAAATTGTGCCTGAATATCCATTGGTAGATTCTGTCCCAGAGAAGCTAGCATAACGTAGCATCAAGTGCGTGCGCAAGTGCAAGAGAAGATATCATAACATGTGCAAGTGCAAGAGACGATCTCATAATGTAGCCTATCCTATGTTTGCAAAGTAAACATGAACGTTGTTGCCCCACCCCGCCCCTCCCCACCCACCCATGTAGCATGATAACAAAAATGGCAACGCCTGTCCAAGATGTTTTCTGTTGACGAGAGTGTTACTGTACGGTTCAGTTTGATAATGTTGAGTGGGTGTTGTCATTCTTGCTGGCATCATATGTGTTATTACTATGTTTAGTATAGTTCATATATGTTCATATCATCAACCGCAACTTATGGGATTGAGCATGAGGCTTTTGCTGTTTTTGCATCTTTTTGTTGGTGTTTTTGGATGGTTTGATAGGTACATTGGTGCAGCTGCTTTGGCTGCTGCTTTCCAATATTTCTATTTTCAAGCATTGACTGAGGAGAGAAATGGGACTTTGTCGCCGACGTTTGTGGAGCAAAAGGCCGCGACCGGTGGAACTGACTGGTGGTTTCAGCTGCCTTGATCTTTCATATTTCTTTAATCATCGTTTATCCTTAGCTGGGAACATAGATGTCCTTTTCCTTCTGCTTAGTTGCTTAATAGAGGGGTTAACCCACCTTTACAACTAATAGTTAGTAACAGTTAGATGATACATGTGGTATAGCAAACCGGCACCTCTATTTTCCAAAAAGGACATTATTGGTTGGGAAGATTGCATCTGTTTTTTTCCCCTTTCAAGCCTTTCAGTAGGTTGAGACCATCTTAGAGTGTCCTGAGTTGCGACTTCGTTATCTTCGTTCGCCCATCCAGAAAACTGCCCATTTGAATCACATTTAAGATGTGTCTGATTTTCCGTTTCACCGTGTCACCATGTCATTTCAAGCACTTCAATTCACATGAATCAACTTCTCTGGATGTTTCCGGATGTTTCTGGATATTTCTGGATGGTTCCTGTTTCACCATGTCACTACAAGCAATGGAGAAAAAAACTGCTTCTGTTTCCGCTTGGATTTCGAGAATGGCAGGTGGTCCCAGACGATGAAGATGTCATTTTCGCCTCCATGCGGCTTGCCGCGAGTTTTTGGGTGGGCATGACTGGAATTGCTTGATCATCAATAGTTATTCTAAATTATAAATTTATAAGAACACCTGTGCACATATTAATAGTATATATATAAATATATATTTTATAGTATTTATATATATATATATTGTATATATATATATATGTGTGTGTGTATATTATTGTGTGTATATGTGCCAAGTTGCACACACAGACAAGTATATAATGTAATATAACTTTTTTTTTAAGCCATAGATAAATAAATATGATATTATTGATTACTACTATGATTATGCCTGCACACTATTTTATTTCGTGGGTGATGATCAACGACCGGCCCATGGGGTCGTGCTTTCCTCGTGCGGTCGTGCGTGGCGCCGAGGAAAGCTTGGAGTGAATCGAAGGCCTGCGATGTCGCAACTTGGAAGGTTCAACTTAAACAGCGAACGGTCGTTTGTAATGGGATATACCCTCTGGTAAACTAACATAGCTATGGAAAATCACAATTTTTAATGGGAAAACTCGCTATAAATGGGCCATGTTCAATAGCTATGTTAAATTACCAGAGGGTACCAGTGAATTATTACTTATTTAATGGTATCTGACTAACAGAATTCAATAGTAATATGGCCTTTAATGGTATTTAATATGCGTAATATGGTGTATGGCTTAGTTATTGGTAATATGGTAATGGTATTTAATGGCTATTTAATATGGCTTTTAATATGGTATATGACTAACATAATTCATTTTCCATACATGGGATGTTACCCTCTGGTAATGACTGACATAGCGAACTGGAATAGATGGCCAATATAGAAATCGATTGTTTACCGTAATTAAAAATGGTGGATCTTTCCAGTTCGCTATGTTATATAACCAGATGGTAATCCAGACGTTGGACAAGATGTGATGAGATGAGAGAAGATAATCTCAATATAAGACAATATTATATTATAAAGGATCATATGATAAACATAAATAAAATGAAAATAGATACATGAATATGCATCATCATCCACCCCTCGAAAAAAAGGTGAGACAGGAAGGTTTCAGTCTAACTATATAGATCTAACTAGTGGTAGCTATGTGCTCTAAATGGAGCCCCGAGTGGCCCAGTAGTTCCTGCCTCACTCAATGCATCACAGAATTTGGGCGTTTTGAAGTGAAAAATCCATCATACCAACTGTTTGCTTCAACCATTTGCTAAGAATTTCAAAGAAATGCCGAAATGCCCATGCTTTTCCGTCATTTCTCATAGTCAATAGTAACCACTTGACACCCAGCCCAGCTTTGATGGCCATGTTTCCCGCTGGCGAGGTGATAACCACGGGAGGCACTGGCTTTGGTCCTCGAGACGTCACCCCAGAGGCCAAAAAGATAAAGCCCATGGACGGCTGGCACCACCAGAAAGATGTCGAAAAGTGAGAAACCTGGAAATATTCATGAAGTACAGTATCGTCTACATCTTCAATTCACCCCAAAATTCCCCAAAAAAGCTATGAACATCATCGAAAAGAACATTCAAACAATTGAAACAAGATCAAACAAGAAGTGGAAACATCATATCATCATAATCTCCCAAGTTCAACATTAATCCCCAGATTTTCCCCATGTTTTCCTCCAACACGTTGGGAGCGTCAGTTGCTCCAGGCCACCCGGCGTCTGGTGGTGCGCTTGGCCGACGCCCTGTCGCGCGCCATGGCCTGGCAGACCTCGCTGCTGGAGCCGCGTAGCGTGCTGTCGCGGGGGGTCTGTGGCGTGACGAAGGAGCAGGCGTCATGGCCTGCTCGGGGGACGCCGCCATGGCCTGGGAGTGGCAGTTTTCATGGTGGGGAACCATCATGGGGAAACCATGGATGATGGAGATCTATATTTTTTTGGGGGATTTACACACTGGCAGTTTTATGGAAGGAGTCGGGTTTACAAACCAAGTAGGGGATGGAAATGGGGTGATAACTTTGTTGTTGTTATAAAGTATGAACATATTGGTTATCTTGGAATATCCTACTATCAGATATTTTCCCTTCCTCTGCCAAGCACTTGGCTTTGCATTCCTGTTTTGTGTCATTTTATTTCTAAGAAGCCTGCTGACTTTTCATGGGGTTCGATGTTGTGGGCCACTGCTACTTTTGGCGCCATGTTTCATCTTTGCAGCACGTGGTTTGAAGTGGTCACATGTTTGCTAGCCTTCTCTCAACTCAATTCTGTCCAGACGATTGGATTGTATCAAGAGGATTTTCCCACTAGCTTTTTGGAACATGAGGATTTAAGGGTTCACAAATTTAATGGTTTTCCATTGAAAATGGTGGGATAGAGCGAGCAACATGTTTTTTTGTTTATTATGTATTTGTTTATTTATTCATTTATCATGTATTTTTATTTTATTTTTACAACTTGTTATCTTCCAGAAAATGAAAGGGCATGGAGAAACTTGTTGTTATTATATAGATGTTTGAGGAACCATGTATTGAATTGGAATGTTTAAGCATCAAGGTATAGAAACTTAACCGTCAAAATCCTTCCCTTTAGTGTCAAAACTTAGCCTTTCAACATAAAAACCGTGGATTTGGGCATAGACCATTGAGATATGATTGGCTATAGTGCTAACCTGCAGCAACCTCCCACGGCTGTCTAAGAAATCCCCATCTTTGAAGGGAAAGCAAAGGAACATCATCAATTGGGGAACTTACAATTAGCCAGTTTGGACTACCAGAGGGCAAAGGAGATGCCATTGGAAGCAAACGAAGCAAGGACAATTTAAGACTGGAGATTTTGAGGATGTCGACGGAGTTTTGATAAACATGCAAGTATTAGGGGACCCTAAGGGAGCAATATAGGTAGATTTGAATGATCGAATTTTGAAGGGATTTGGGTCCGCACCAAAGATGAAAATTCGGATGTGTATATATATATATATATAGGACGCATAAACTTTTGACTCACATGGATTCACATGGACCAACAGTAAGTTATTCGTAGGTTTGCCGAACAATAGGCTACCCTCAGATCTTTTAAAGTTCAAGACTTGAAATTTCCCATGAAATTCGCCATGTTTGGGTTTTTCCGCCATCTCTGGTCAATCTCATGTCCATTCTTCACTGGTCGTGTTAAATCAATCATGTTACACTGTGGTAATTTAACATAACTATAGAAAATCACCATTTATAGTGAAAATTCCCATGAAACATGGTAATGTTCCATAGTTATGTTAGTTTACCAGAGGGTAAATCCACATGTTTCATGCTGTTTCGGCCCATGAAACGGTCCATGAAAATCCCATGACTTTCTCAACACCCATCGCCAGGTGCTGATCGTGAACCTCCCCGGTCATCCTAATGCCGTGCGGCAATGTCTGTCCGTTTTACTGCCAGTCTTGCCACATTTGCTGCGAATGCTCGGGTGATCAACAGATTTTGGCACAAAAAAGATGTGGGGGCATTGGGGGCAGGGCAGTGCAGCTTGAAATTGCAGCTGTTTTTACGGATTTTATGGTAACCTAGGTGTATTTGTTGGTAAATGATGGTTCTTGTCGACCTTTTGTGACTTTTTGATGTTGTGTTTGTAGCCAGTTGCTCTTTTTTCAAATTGTCAGGTGATATGTTGGGTCATCTGGGGCTTTATCGCCACATCATCATCATCATCATCATCATCATCAACAATCATAGTAGCATACAATGTAACACACACACACATACATAATCTATATATATATATAGACTGCATATTAACGCACAACAATTGCACCAGTAGTAACGATCATCGTTACCTTGCGGTGACCTGAGGTCGAAGCTGATGTTCCGTGCTCAGTTGGGAGCTGGGGGCTCCACTGACAGGCGGAACTCAGGTTTTGATAGGTTTTGATCATGTGAAAAAAATGGGGAAAACAGTCACCGTTGATCAGATTTCCGTCCGACTCCCGGTTCATGATTTCATGTGGCCAACCCAGAAGTGGACACTTTCCATGCGC
Organism: Cladocopium goreaui; assembly: GCA_947184155.2. Classification (NCBI taxonomy): domain Eukaryota; class Dinophyceae; order Suessiales; family Symbiodiniaceae; genus Cladocopium; species Cladocopium goreaui. The sequence goes on from CAMXCT020003933.1 coordinate 19,310, forward strand.
CCAACAGCGGGATGGACACCCCCGAAATCGTTCAGGTGCAAAAGATTCTGGCAGCGGCGGAGCCACGCGTCCCCAGGCCAGATGAAAATCTGGGATTAATTGAAGGCTTACCCTCTGGTAAACTAACATAACTATGGAAAATCACAATTTTTAATAGGTAAATCCACTATAAATGGCCAGTTTCAATAGCTATGTTAGTTTACCAGAGGGTAGATGAGAGTCGTCTAAAGCTGAACCACATTTGGAAAACGCAGAACGTCATTCGGAAAAGGCAAGCTGACGAATGTATAGTATCTTAAGTCAGTTGCAGATCGCCCATTATTCCGGTCCCTTAAGTCAAACGCGAAACCCCAAGAAATCGAATCCCACAGTCAAAATTTTGGATATGGCCCAACCGAACAAGTTTTTTCTTGATACCCAATTTTTGTTATTTAGCCAGCCATGCTTGATGATTCAGTCCCAAATTCAGTTATTTTATCTTGGTGAAACCACATATTTTCACGCTTAAACCACGAATTTAATGGTTAAACCATTATTTTTGATGGTGAAACCACAAATTTGATGATTAAACCACACTGGTTGATGGTTAAACAACCATTTGTGATGTTTAAACCAGACTTGCTCATTGTTAAAACACAACTTTTGATAGTTAAACCACCATTTTCGATGCTTAAACCATCATATGTGATGGTTAAACCAGCATTGTTGATGTTTAAACGATCATTCTTGATTGTTAAACCATCATTTTGATGGTTAAACCAGAATTTTTGTCGGTTAAACCATCGTTTTTGATGGTTAAACCACACTTGTTGATGGTTAATTTTTGATGGTTAAACCAGATTCTTTGATGGTTAAACTATCGTTTTTGATAGTTAAACCATACTTGTTGATGGTTAAATAACATGTTTTATTGTTAAGATGGTTAAACCACCATTTTTGATTAAACCATACTTGTTGGTTGGTACACCACCTTTTTAATTGTTAAACCATGTTTTGGATGGTTAAACCACCATTTTTGATGATTAAACCACACTTGTTGATTGGTAAACCACTTTTTTTAATGGTTAAACCATAATTTTTGATGGTTAAACCAGCATGTTTGATGTTTAAGCCAACTTTTTTGATGGTTAAACTACAATTTTTGATGTTTGAACCATCATTTTTGATCGTTAAAACACAATTGTTGATGGTTGAACCACCATTTTCGATGCTTAAACCACCTTTTGTGATGCTTAAACCACCATTTGTGATGCTTAAACCACCATTTTTGATGCTTAAACCACCATTTGTGATGCTTAAACCACCATTTTTGATGCTGAAACCAGCATTTTTGATGCTTAAACCACCATTTTTGATGCTAAAACCACCATTTGTGATGCTTAAACCACCATTTGTGATGCTTAAACCACCATTTTTGATGCTTAAACCACCATTTGTGATGCTTAAACCACCATTTTCATTTTGATGCTTAAACCAGCATTTTTGATGCTTAAACCACCATTTGTGATGCTTAAACCACCATTTGTGATGCTTAAACCGCCATTTCTGATGCTTAAACCACCATTTGTGATGCTTAAACCACCATTTGTGATGCTTAAACCACCATTTGTGATGCTTAAACCACCATTTGTGATGCTTAAACCACCATTTTTGATGCTTAAACCACCATTTTTGATGCTTAAACCACAATTTGTGATGCTTAATCCACCATTTGTGATGCTTAAACCACCATTTGTGATGCTTGAACGACAATTGTTGATGCTTAAACCATCATTTGTGATGCTTAAGCCATCATTTTTGATGCTTAAACCACCATTTGTGATGCTTAAGCCACCATTTTAGATGCTTAAACCACCATTTGTGATGCTTAATCCACCATTTTTGATGCTTAAACCACCATTTGTGATGCTTAATCCACAATTTTTGATGCTTAAACTACGGTAACGACATTTAAATATGTGGAGGGCAGGCCAAACCGCGAGGCCCCGGAGGTAGTATGAAATACCAGTGCGCATATTTAAATGTAGTTACGGTATGTTTAAATGAATTGGTTTCCGTATGTTTAAATGGCTGGGCGGGCCAAGGAAAACCTTCCCGGAGGTAGTCTAAAATACTTATTCGTATATTAAAAAATCCGTATATTTAAATGTAGTTACCGTACATTTGTGATGCTTAAACCACCATTTGTGATGCTTAAACAACCATTTGTGATGCTTAAACCGCCATTTGTGATGCTTAATCGGCCATTTTTGATGCTTAAACCACAATTTTTGATGCTTAAACCACAATTTGTGATGCTTAAACCACCATTTGTGATGCTTAAACCACCATTTTTGATGCTTAAACAACCATTTGTGATGCTTAAACCGCCATTTGTGATGCTTAATCCACCATTTTTGATGCTTAAACCACAATTTTTGATGCTTAAACCACAATTTGTGATGCTTAAACCACAATTTTTGATGTTTAAACCACCATTTTTGATGCTTAAACAACCATTTGTGATGCTTAAACCACCATTTGTGATGCTTAAACCACCATTTGTGATGCTAAAACCACCATGTGTGATGCTTAAACCACCATTTGTGATGCTTAAACCGCCATTTGTGATGCTTAACCCACCATTTGTGATGCTTAAACCACATTTTTTTGATGCTTAAACCACCATTTGTGATGCTTAAACCACAGTTTTTGATGCTTAAACCACCATTTGTGATGTCTAATCCACCATTTTTGATGCTTAAACCACCATTTGTGATGCTTAAACCACAATTTTTGATGTGACAATCTCACTGTAGAGTGTTGGAATCTAACCTTGGGTCTTCGCAGGCCTTGAGCTAGGCTCAGGTGCGCAAAAGGGTGCCGCGTTTGCCCCTAGGACACACCACTGAAACAGTGGTAGCGGAGCCGGCTACGGCCGGCAGCCTTAGCCTGACGCAATGTCAGGAGGAGCGCCGCGACGCCGTTTTCGACCTCGTGGACGTGGTGCCGCAGCTGGGCGAGGGGGACAAGAACATGGAGCAGAACCAGCTGCAGGCGAGGACACTGAGTGGGACGACGCCGCGGACTTACCATGGGACCCTGCAACGGAAGGCCACCAGCAGAACAACGGTGTGACAAGTAGCTACTTTGGAACAAATGATGCTACGAGCTCTACTACACCGGCAGCTGGCGGACCTCAAGATGATGGTGGCGCACCAAATGGCCCATCGGAGACACCTGGTGTGGCGACTGCGATGCCGCCTGGATGCGGGAATCCCATGGAACCCAACATGAGCCCAATACAGAACATATGGTTTGGACCACCAGCCTCAACATGGAGCCATATGCCCAGTGGAGGTTGCCCTGGGCTAGTTGGTACAGTACCTCCACAAGGAGCTCTACACCATGAAGGACCTCGAGGCCCTGTACCTGTACCGGTACCTGGTGGAGTACCTCCGCAAGCATTCAATGGCATGGGAATGGCTGGATGCGGAATGCCCTTTGCACCGTATGGCCCAGTGCACGGTCCCGGATTTCCGCATTCGATGGTGACAGCACTACAACCTGATCTATCCCATCGAGCTCCCATGAGCAGTGCTTATAACGTACCCCGACCTTGTGCGGATCTTCCTCACGGTCTTCCTGGTGGATGTGGCCCACAACCTCATCAAGTTCCTTCTGCAGTATTCCAACAAGCTCCCAATGGAATGCCCGGCTTTGGGCAGAACTTGCATGCTCCTGGCGCTGGCTCGGGTGGCAATTCCCCACTGGCAGGCATGACGCCTCCGGTCGCTGGCAGCCCTGACAGGCATGGACCACGATCACAACCTGGCGACCCATGGAGCAACTACAGGCCCACCGAGACCGTGACCAATGCCAAGGAGTTCAGCCAAAGGCTTCGAGAGGAACGACCAGGCTTTAGGTCAGTGACGTCAGCCTTCGAAGCCATGGGCAAGACGACGCCTTCGTCGACCGCACCTCATGGTGCCAATGTGACGAACGAGCAACTGCTGGCGAAGCTCGTTGATGCGGTCTCTGGCGATCGTAAGCTACCCATTCCAACTTGGGACGGGACTCCATCTGGACTACGTGGTTGGCTGCGACAACTGTCCTTTTGGGAGACGGAATCGAACCTGCCCAAGGAGAAATGGGGTGTGCGACTTTTCCAGTCCCTTTCTGGAGAAGCTCGCAAGATCGCCGAGACAGTCAGCACGGAGGTCTTGCTCACCTCGGACGGCTACAGCGCTGTGCTGACTTCGCTGATGCAGAAGTTCCAGCCCTACTTGGACGCTGTTGGCCCGCTCTCCATCGACACGTTCCTGTACTCAGGTGAGAGAGCCCCGAGGGAAACCTTCAACGCCTACTTGAGCCGCAAGTCCACCCAGAAGCAGGAGTTGGAGTCGCAGATTGGCGCCGAGGTCCATCCCTTGATAGCTGGACGTGTGCTTCTTCGACAAGCTGGCCTGACCGAGAACCAACAACAACTTGTGGCCCTGAAGAACCACACCCTGCTCTCCTATGACGAGGTTGCCAAGACCCTGCAACCTTTGGACAGGTTGGACACCCTGGCCAAAGCTGGAGCGTTGACGACAGCGACGACTGGCAAGGTCTACATGCAGACAGCTGAAGGGGATGACGAAGATGAAGAGAACTATGATGAGGAAGCAGAAGAAGAGCTGGAGACTGAGGACGAAGACAGCGACTTCATCCAGTTCGAGGACAAGGAGTACGACGAAATGGAGGCGGTGTATGTCCAGGCCTACAACGATGTGAGAAAGGATTTGAGATCCCGCCGCAAAGAACGTGGATTCGTCAAGCATGGCCGACGATCGCCTTCGGGATCGAGCAGCCCGAAGAAAGGCCGTGGCAAGGGCCGTGGGAAAAAAGGAGACTGAAAAAGGTCAGCTGGCAAGCAGCAGAAGGACGAGCCCTACATCAGGGGAACGGAGTCAGAGCTGCTGGCACGCACCAGGTGCTTTTCGTGCCAGGAGTTGGGACATGTCAGCAGAAACTGTCCGCATCGATCTACAACGACGACAGCAACTCCGAAGAAGACCTTTGTGGCTGTGACTCCAACCGGCCATAGCACGACAACATCCTATGCGGTCTTCAAGCACGAGTGCCAGTATCCTCCGAAGGAAGAAGCTCTACTTCGTGCAGTATATGCAGGTGTGCAAGTCCGTGGATTCGAGGCCGTGATTGACACCGCAGCAGAGCAATGCATCATCGGCAGCAAGGCCTTTGCAAGCCTTCAGGAAGAGCTGGCCTTGCTCAACCTCCGAGTGGTGCTCATCAGGCAGCCTGCAGTTCCATGTGCCGGCATTGGAGGCCGAGCCAAACTGCAGGGACTCTACGATGTTCCAACATGCATCGCTGGGGTGTGCTGCGCTTCACTGTCATCACGGACACCCTCAGCTTTGTGACGCCACCGCTGCTTGGAGTTTCCTACTTGGAGGCGGTTGGAGCCATCATTGACTTGAGCACCAACCATTACAGCACTCCAGATGGCCACACTGCCAACATGCGAAGGTTGTCTTCTGGCCATCGGGCCATCCACATGCTGGACTTCGACACCACGCCCTGGAAATTGCCACTACAACATCAAGTTCGCGGCCACGATCCTTTCCGACTTCCTGTTCCTCGTTCCTCGCACTATTTTTCGGGAGGCAATGGTGCTGAAGGTTTTGGAGATTTGCACGTTTCGTGCGAAGCTGATGCTGGAAGCCCCATGGACGAGACCTTCTTCCAGACGTACTTGGAGTCGCAGGTTTTGCCCTTGGAGAGCGGTGAACTGACAGCGGCACCAGTGGCATCAGCGGCATCGAGACCTGATCGGTCAAGATCTCCAACAAGAACCAATGCTTCGGAACGCAACACCATGGCCAATAACGAAAACGACCAAGGACCTGGAACAGGAGCCACAACGACAAGACGTGTGACCTTTGACACAACGACTGCAGCTGGTGCCCCGGCAGATGTTGCATCTTCGGCGGCGCCTACATCTCCTATGACATCCCCAGAACCTGCTGAAGAACCTGCAGCTGGTGGAGGAGCTTCTGCAATACCTACACCAACAGATGCCAATCTGCCAGAGACGCAGGAGGAATGGCACGCAGAAGAGGCCCCATCGAGCCTGTCCAAAGAGACAGATCCACCTGTGGATCCCTTTGACGAAATGAGCAGCCCTGAGTTTGTCATGCACGATGGCCAGGTGCTGGACCCCAACGTGGAGACCAAGGTCTGGGTGATCAAGACGAACAGCGACAAGGAGCTTTTGGCGACCTACGTGGGCTGGAGGATTCGAATTTTGGATCCCTTCGATGTTCCACAAGCTCGCCGCTATGACCTGACGGAACGTAGACAGGTGGTTGCCAAGTTTCCGCAGAATGAGTCGCGGGTGGTGAGGGACTGCTGGCCCACCAACATCAACCGCATCATGGAGAAGCCGTGGCATGGCGACATCACCTTCTACGAGTCGCATGAGAAGGGCGACCCGTTCCGACCTTTTGGAACTTGGCTGGATGCACAGCCACGTGGATATCCGCGACCACCACCTGGACCACCGCCTGGGTTTGGTTCGACCTCATCCTCTTCAAGACCTTCTGGCGCAAGTGGCAGTTCTGGTGGGGGCGCTGGATACTACACACACCAACACGGTGGACATGCAGCTTCCGCGCAGCAAAACAGTGCGGCGCAGCTGATGATGATTGAGTACAAGATGGATGCCACCGATGGTGATGGAAACTGGCATGAAATTTGTGAGATGGATGCTGGTGATGTTGATGAACCACATCGGCATGATTGCAGTGCAGTCGAATCGTCAAGTCGTGGTGAAAGTTCAAAGGCAGGTGAGGTTTTCCAACTCAGCATGCTGAAGAATTGTTTGAGAAGAAGGAGACCTCTCTCCACTCGCAGCCCAATTGCTCAACTCATGAGCTGGACATTTTCCAGAGCAGCCCAAACGTTCCTGCACCGTCTGCAACGTTGCAATGGCGCCCAAGAAGAACCAGTCGAGCGCAGCTGCAAGCAGCCTTCAGGCCTCCATCCTCTCCATGATGGACAAGGAGGACAGGGGCGAGGAATCGAGTCGAAAGCTTGGGACTCGGAAGTGCGAGACAGCTTGGTCTCGCGTGGTGAAAGCTATGATGCTGCTGATCAACACGACGCGCTCGCAGATGGTTCTGGACTACCTGCAGAAGAAGGGGGCAGTGTGCGACGAGGTGGACACCGAGAACGTTGGGGACAAGTTCAAGAAGGCGACCAAAGCCAAGGGCAAGGCGAACCAAACCGAGTGGATCGCTCAGGGAATTGGCAAGCCTCTGAAAAGGTCAACGGCACAAAAATTTTGGGAGAAGGAGCCGGAGCAGTGCAACCACCCTGCAGAGTACCTACGCTACAGAGCCAACCGGTTCGACCGCTGGTGGGTGTGCCTGACGTGCGGATCCCGCTGGGAGAGGTTCGATGTGGACCATGCGGCATCCTCGACAGCCACGGTGGTGCCAGAGACGCCGGACTCCCACAGCCTGAAGACCCTGGAGGGCACGTATCCCCAGTTCTTGCCAGCTCCAAGATCGAAGCCCGACCAAGGAGCGGTGACCCTGAAGGTGACCAACATGGGAAAGATCTCCATGGTGGATGGAGGCACTGTGTCAACTACATCACGGAGATCGAAGACAAGCTCCCAGGAGACCGCTCGGGCAAGATCTACTTCCAAGGAGCGCCAAATGACGGGACTACGTGCAAGTCAGGCTGCCAAAAGAGTGCCGACCTTCAACATCGACCGCGAGGGCACGATGGAGCACTTGGAAGAAGCCTTCGGACCGACAGAAATTCTCATGATCAGCGACGAGGAGAAGGAGTGGAGTGCCGGCCCACCGCACGCAGACTAGTGCACAAGAATCAGCTCGGTGGGAAGTACGGCAAGGCTTTGGGGTCGCTTCTCAAGACCCATTTCTCCAAGTTCATGGTTTTCCTCTGCATGAACTGTTGCCTGGCGCCCACTACAGTATCAGCTTTTGGATCCCCCGATCTCATTGCATGGCACCACGACAATGAATTCAAGGTCGCAAAGACTGAGGATGGTTTCACTGAGCCGGACAACTTCGACGGCGACTACATGGCCTGCTACGTCTATGGCCACCTTGCGCAGCATTTTGCAAGCGCACAAGCTGACGGCCAAGGCAAGCTGCACCAGATGAACAAGGACTTGAACAGAAGACTGGTGAAAAGCTTGAGGGATTCCCCCAACATCCTCGAGGTTTACTCGCCACCGAGGGTGAATTGGACCTTTCAACAGGATGGGACTTTTGCAAACCCTCCCATCAGAAGGCTGCGTTAAGACTTGTCAACGAGTTGCAGCCCGTGCTTGTGGTCCTCTCTCCGCCGTGCACTACGTTTTCAGCACTACGAAACCTGAGCAACTTCAAACGTGACCAAGCCACAGTTGCTCAAGAAGAAGCAGAAGGCAGACTTCATGTCCGCTTCAGCGTGCAGTTGGCACGCATCCAACATCGAGCTGGCCGAGGATTTCCTTTTGAACATCCGAGGAACGCCACCTCTTGGACGACCACAGAACTGCAACAACTACGACAAGAAGATGGTGTCCACGCAGTTGCAGTGGATCTCTGCAGATTTGGGTTGAAGACTTCCAAAGGGGCTCCAGCTCTGAAGCCGACACTTCTGCTTACCAACATCGAGGAGCTTGCGACAGTCCTACATCGAAGATGTGAGGGGTTCCACAAGAGCCATCAACCACTTCTTGCAGGAGAAGCGGCGTTGGCCGCAAAATACACACCAGCCTTCGTGGATGCGATCCTTCGTGGACTTCGCCAACATGTTCAATCTTGGGTGAAGGCTCACAACTCCAGTTCCGACTACTGGGAGGTGAAGGACGAGGAGGTCATCCGACATCATCGAGTTCCACGAAGAGCCCGCTTTTCTCCTACGGGTGTTGCTGGCTGCCCACTGGAACTTAGCAAGCTCTCATCCAGTCGCACTACAGTCATGAAGTTCGACAAGGGCCCGGTGCAGACCTTCAACGACAATTGGCGAACCACTGCGTTGCCCCGTCAAACCATGACGACTTTGTGGACAGGAACCACAACTTTTCCTGTTCAAGATCCAATTCTACTCCCACACGATTGGCAAGAAGCTGCAAACTTCATCGTTCGAGCAGCTGCACATCCCATTCACTCCTACATCACCGAGGAGACAGCCGTGCAAATGGAATGGACAACAGCGTTTCCATCCCACAGAATTTTGGGAGGCGCGCCTTCTACGCCTTCAAGCACTGCTGGACCCCCCCAGTTCAACCGTTTTGCTGGGATGGATGGTGATGACCTCGACGTCAACATGCTGGACGACTTGGGTGTGAATGCACCAGATGAGACATCAGAAAGCAAGGCAGAACATGCCCTACGAGCCTTGGACCTGAGCAAGCCTGCAACGGACAACATCCTTCATCCTGAAATGCGCAGGGAGCTCTTTAAGATCCATCGAAATTTGGGACATCCTTCACTACAAGTGTTTGTGAGAGCCCTGAAGCATGCCGGTGTCAAGAACGAGGTGTTGCAGTGGACCAAGAATCACTTCAAGTGCCCACTTTGTGAAAGGAAACAACAACCCTCTTCGCACCGCCCTGGGAAACTTCAGCGCGCCATGAACTTCAACGAGGTGGTCGGTGTGGACCTGATCCAAATCAACGTGCCGGAGATCGGAGACTATTGGATGCTGAACTGCTTGTGTTGGGGAACCGACATGCAGATCGTGGAGATCGTCAAGGACAAGCAAGCCAGCACCGTCTTGGAGACCTTCTGCCGCGTCTGGGTCGCCCACTACGGCCCACCTGCATTGGTCGTTGCAGACCAGGGAAGGGAGTTCATTGGCCACCAGTTCACTGACTACCTGGGACATATGGGGGTTCCTGTGCACTTCATCAACGCACGGAGTCCTTGGGAGAACGGGCGTACGGAGCGCGCCGGTGGCATCTTCAAATCCAGACTTGAAGGAGCTCTACATGAAGTTGGTGCCACCACTGAAGAGGAGCTGAAGCTGACCATCCAGGAGGTTGTCACCGCGCACAACCGCTTCTACAACCGGACGGGCTTCACACCCTACCAACGAGCCTTTGGTACCTTGCCGAGGATGCCCGCTTCACTTCTTTCCGACGACCGCATCGATAAGCAGCTGATGTTGGAAGGAGCTGGAGACTCTATGAAGCGTGCATGGGCTATCCGAGAAGCTGCATCCAAAGCATGGCTTCGTTGGCAAGATGATGAATCGGTCCGCAGAGCCGTGTCAACAAGGACAAGGACTTCGGACACCAAAGACTTCGAGGTCGGAGAATTGGTCTACGTTTGGAGGAATGTTCCTGGCTTCAAGGGATGGACCGGTCCAGGTTCAATTGTGGCATTGAAGGGAGAAACCGCCTGGGTTTCTATGAGAGGCTTCCTCATGAAGGTCGCGATCGCGCAGACCCGGAGAGCCACTTCGGAGGAAAGCCTTGGAGCAGAGCTTGTTCGGCATTTGTCCGAACAGATGCTGGAAGACCTAGAGTCCAATGCGGTGAAGTACTACAGAGATGTGGAAGGAGAAGGTCCTCCAGACGATGGCAGCGAAGGCGGCGGATACTCACCTTCTCTGGGTCCAGAGGGGGAAGAGCCGCTACTCGGTGGAGATTCACCTCTCGAGGCAGAACCATCGCCCCTAGCTCCCATCGCTGAGGAACCAGATGCTCCTATGGATGAAGTTCCACAAGATCAAGTTCAACCAGCCGCTGATGATGGACGTTCAGAGATCAGCACAGCAGAGCCTTCTATGGGTCATGCTCCATCAGATGGCGCCTCACTACCCTTCAGCCGCATGGGCACGGAGAACACCATTCCGGACCGACGCCTGAGTGGAGTCCGAGTTGATGAAGGCCGTGGAGGAACGCTTGGTTTTGGCCCCATTCGTGAAGGACCTCCTACATCCTCTACTGCAATGCCATATCCGAGCCCTCCTCAAGGAGTACCTTCTTGGCCGAGACCATCACACAGCTTGTACTTTGAGGTGTCTGCAGAACCATCTACCCAGACGCCACGCTGGACTTTGGATCGACCCACTGGCAAATATACAATGAACCCTCCAGACACGTCCAAGTTCAACGTCAAGGAAGCTGAAGCCGTGTACAATGAGAGGGACCAGTGCATGTACCTCACCAAGTCCAAGGCAAAGACATCACCTGGTCAGGTCGAGTTTCGACACTTGCCGGAGAAGTACAAGAACATCTTTCGGAAGTCTCGCGCCAAGGAAGTTGCCTCATTGTTGAACTCGGGAGCCATCCAAATCTTGAGCGTCGAGGAGTCCCGGAAGTTTGCCAAGGAACACCCTGACCATGTGCTCACCAGCCGCTATGTGGATCGCTGGAAGCCTACGGATGCATTTGGAGTCCTGCCGGAGGAGTACGAACAACCCGACTTCCTCCCGGAGAACCACAGTGGCCTGGCGCCGAAATCTCGTTGGTGTGTGGTTGGCTGGAAGGACCCGCACATTCACCAGATCGAGCGTGCCGCGCCTACACCCTTGACTTCATCTATGTATCTGGCTTTGCAACTGGCAGCAAGTCGCAAATGGGTGGCTTTTGGAAAGGATGCCAAGACAGCCTTTTTGCAGTCTCGACCAACTACAAGAGTGCAGAAGCTAGCCTGCAAGATGCCAGCCGACGAAGCCTTCGAAGGATACAGTCCTGAACAACTGATCCTCCTTCTTACGGAAGTTTACGGCTTGGTATCAGGCCCAGCTTGGTGGAGAAGGTCTCTACTCGAGCTGTTGGTCAAGGAGCTCAAGTATCGAGTGTGCGTCTACGATAGGTGCATTCTGACCTTGGATGGGCCCCTTGATCCGAAGAACCCCGATGCTCCAGTCAAAACCAGAGGATTCATCGTCCTGGAGGTCGACGACCTGTTGGAAGCGGGCGATGAGGAGCACCGGAAGAAGATGGAGTGGCTCGAGAAGAGACTGAAGTTTGGGAAGATTGTCAACTTGCAGGAGACCGAGAATGGCGGTGGAAGTGGATACGCTGGAAGGCGAATCAAGCAATTGCCTGATTTCAGCTTCACCTACAGCATGGACGACTATGTGGCCAACAGGCTTCACGCCATCAAGGTTCACCGCAAGGTCTTGAAGAAGGACGCAGCCAACATCAAGCTCAACGAGGACGAGATCTCTCAGCTCAGGGGAACGATAGCAGCCATTAACTGGTCGGCACGTGAAGGACGCCCTGACGGCTCCGCAAGTGCTTCGATTTTATCTGGATGCTTCCCCGAGCCCACTATGAAGAACCTCTTCGAGTGCAACCAAGTCGTGGAGCTTCTAAAGAGCCGCAAGGTGACCATTCGAATCTTTTCCGTTGCGGAGGACCAGATCCGGCACCTGCTCATCGCGGACTCTTCCTTCGATCCGACTGGGAGGACAAAGCCCCAGCATGGATGGATCCAGGGTATCACCACGCCGCAACTCAACCGTGGTGAGAAAGCCCCTGTGAGTCTGATTGCATGGCGATCAAAGAAGTTGCGCCGCAAGGCGGGAAGCACCACGCTCTGTGAGAGCATTTCGCTTTCAACAGCGTTGGCAGCGATGGAGAAGCAAGTTGCCACCTTCCAGAGTTTCCAGTTTTCGAGGTTCGACCCGAAGAGCATCACCAACGACATCGAGGTCGAAATGGGCCTACGTGGACCACCCACTGTGATCGCCTCCGAGGATCCGAAGTTTGTGGACCCACTGACGGTGGCCCTGATCGATGCCAAGAGTGTCTTCGACTCGACCTCGAGCCCAGAACGCCAATTTCAGGGAGAAGATGACCGAGCAGCCTTGGAGTCAGCCATCATCCAAGAAAGTCTCGCGAAGTTGAAGGCCAGACTACGGTGGATTCCGCACAATTTCAATCCGAGTGATGCCCTCACCAAGCTGCCACAACAGGCTCATATGCAACCTCTATATGATCTACTATGTCAACAGGCGATGGTGATCCAAAAAGAGGAGGACGAGCTTGCAGCTGGGCGACAGGGCGATCACCGAATGAAATCGCATGGAAGTGTCCCTTCCTCGCAGGATTGACAATCAACCCTGCAGAATTTTGGGAGGCTGACAATCTCACTGTAGAGTGTTGGAATCTAACCTTGGGTCTTCGCAGGCCTTGAGCTAGGCTCAGGTGCGCAAAAGGGTGCCGCGTTTGCTCCTAGGACACACCACTGAAACAGATGCTTAAACCACAATGTTTGATGCTTAAACCACTTAAACCACAATTTTTGATGCTAAAACCACAATGTTTGATGCTAAAACCACAATGTTTGATGCTTAAACCACCATGTTTGATGCTTAAACCACCATTTGTGATGCTTAAACCACAGTTTTTGATGCTTAAACCACCATTTGTGATGCTTAAACCACATTTTTTTGATGCTTAAACCACCATTTGTGATGCTTAAACCACAGTTTTTGATGCTTAAACCACCATTTGTGATGCTTAAACCACATTTTTTGATGCTTAAACCACCATTTGTGATGCTTAAACCACAGTTTTTGATGCTTAAACCACCATTTGTGATGCTTAAACCACAGCTGATGCTTAAACCACCATTTGTGATGCTTAAACCACAGTTTTTGATGCTTAAACCACCATTTTGATGCTTAAACCAGCCTTAAACCACAATTTTTGATGCTTAAACCACCATTTGTGATGCTTAAACCACAATTTTTGATGCTTAAACCACCATTTGTGATGCTTGAACCGCAGTTTTTGATGCTTAAACCACCATTTGTGATGCTTAAACCACAGTTTTTGATGCTTAAACCACCATTTGTGATGCTTGAACCGCAGTTTTTGATGCTTAAACCAGCATTTGTGATGCTTGAACCGCAGTTTTTGATGCTTAAACCACCATTTGTGATGCTTAAACCACAGTTTTTGATGCTTAAACCACCATTTGTGATGCTTGAACCGCAGTTTTTGATGCTTAAACCACCATTTGTGATGCTTAAACCACAGTTTTTGATGCTTAAACCACCATTTGTGATGCTTTTTTTGATGCTTAAACCACCATTTGTGATGCTTAAACCGCAGTTTTTGATGCTTAAACCACCATTTGTATGTACAAACCATCCTTTTGATGGTTTGTGTTTCCACAAGGCCCCAGAAACCTGCCCTCGTGACCTTTTACACCTTGACCCAGGGCGTTGGTCCCGTTGGCTCCCGCAAGCGCGCCCGCAAGCAGTTTGGAGGTACAGTTTGACTGGGGGAAACGTACGTTTGGTGCACGGGGTAAGCATGGCTAAGCATGGCTAAGCGACCCAAATTGTGATGTGAATTTTCGATTTTTTGGGAACCAATTTGCGGTACAACTTCGGAAAAACGATCGAGAAAGATTGTGCTTCTGTATCGAATGACCACTTCGCCAAGAAAGAAGTTGCCTCACTTGATGTCCCTGGTAGTGAAGATGTGAAGTGTGGTTTCAGCGTTTTCATGATTTGAATGAGTTGAAGTATGGTTTTTTCTCCGTGTTTTTACTGAAGAATTGAGCGACTTAAAAAATGGTGTCCACCTGGCGGTCAACTTTTTTGGATCATTTTCCTGCTATCCTGGAGGAAGATGGGAATCACTCAATGAACTTTTCAGCCATCTACTGTAGCTATGTCGGTTTAATCAGGTTAATCTCCTAATTGTGTCTTGCTAAGTCACTAAGATCCCCATGTTCGATTTATCCGATATATTTTTGCGTCGATAAATCAGCTTTGTTTAGATCCCTATGATATAAACCCACATGTTTGGCGTGTAAATATCAATTTTTGGCTGGGTAAATCGCAGTTTTCGGTGGGGGAATCTCAATTATTTGGTGGGTAAATCAGCATGTTTCATTGCTAGATCGCCATTTCTGTTGGGTAAACTCATTATGTTTGCTGGGTGACTCTCATTCTGTTGGTGGATAAATGGCGATTTTTGGGTGGGCAAATGCCTGTACCTATCTGGTTCTTCAACCGTTTCAACCACCAATTCGAGGTTACTTAAGCCCAAAAGGTCACTTAACATCACTTAACATCACCTAACATCACTTAACCACCTCGATGAGTCAATTTAAAGGAACCAGGTGAACTACGGTGAACTGTATTTTCTTGCTGCTGCAAAAAGTCACTTGGCAGGTCACGATGGACCTCCTACAGCTGGTGGCCAGATGCTGTGACGGGGAGGACCTTGGTGTCTGGTTGTTTTTTCATGGGAACCTCAGATCGGCCATGGTTAGTTGGGGTGCTAAAGTGAATACCCTCTGGCAAACTAACATAACTACAGAAAATCGCCATTTTTACTGGGTAAATCAACGAACTAAATGACCATTTTCATCCATTTTCAAGTTCGCAAACTGTTAGTTTACCAGAGTCGCCATTTTGGATGGTGAATTCCTCTGAATTTTCCCAAAGATTGGAAGAATGGTTGACCATCATTCTTCATCGTTAAACCGTTAAAGGGTGACATTCCCATTTCTCATCATTTAAGTGATGGACCTGGATAACCCACCATTTCACCATATTTTTCATGTTTGAACGACAATGGTTTCATGGGAAAAACCAGCATTGTAACCACCATTTTTGATAGATCGACCATGATTTTTCATGGTAAACCACCAGTTTTCATCATTTTTGATGGATCAAGCACCAGTTTTCACGGTGAACGTCCCATTTCTTGTGGATTCTCCAAGCACGGCCGTGCTTGAAGTCGTTAGGACCTCACCCGACTGGGTCAAACGGGGCGTCGCTTCTTTCAACAGCTCGACCTCAGCGTTGAGGTCCGGGTTTCACCAGTAATCACCAGTTACCCGGCCTGGTAAATCCACTATTTCAATGGCTACCTTAAAAGCTATGGAAAACCATAGGAAAACCATAGGAAAACCATAGGAAAATGGAGGTTTAATTGGGATTTAATTGGGATTTAATGGTGATTTTTGATGGTGATTGAATGGTGATTTTTGATGGTGATTCTTGATGGGATTTTTGATGGTTTATTAAGGTATGGTATATCAAAAAACTATGGAAAGATCCTCCATGTTCTAGCTGGGTAAATCCACTATTTCAATTGGGCCATTTTCAATAGCTATGTAAGAAATTACCAGAGTGATCCAGAGGGATTATATCATGTTTATGCCTACGGCTGCAAAACCGTACGTGCGTCTTGCTACTTTTTTGATGATTGCTCTTTGTCTCTGGGTTGGGGTGGGGTGGGGGGGGTGGGGTGGGGTATTAACGTCATGTGCAGAGTGCGTGGAACACGCTCTTGCCCAACATCACTTGCGTAGCACGCTCTGGATGTTACGCTCTGTCTTTTGCCTGCCACTTCTAACACGCTCCGCATGTCACGCTCTGCACTGTTTCCATGTGACTTCTAACACGCTCTGCATGTCACGCTCTGCACTGTTTCCATGTGACTTCTAACACGCTCTGCATGTCACGCTCTGCACTGTTTCCATGTGACTTCTAACACGCTCTGCATGTCACGCTCTGCACTTTTCCCACTTTTCTTCTAACACGCTCTGGATGTTACGCTCTGCACTGTTTCCACTTGACTTCTAACACGCTCTGGATGTTACGCTCTGCACTGTTTCCACTTGACTTCTAACACGCTCTGGATGTTACGCACTGCACACAGGGAAGATTGACTCTCTGTGGAATTTGGCTTAAAAAATTGTGCCTAGCAATTTGCAGACAAAAGTAGGGCAGAACAAAGATGTCATGCTGTACCTGCATTACTGGCAATGGCGTTATGAGTGCCATAATGGCAACTTGCTGTCGAAGACAGCTTCCAAACTGATGGATCGCTGAGCCGACGATGGGTGTTAAAAAAACTCGTCGAATCCACGTCTGATGCACATGGTATTTACATGTATTTTCAAGGATTTGTCAAAATTCAATAGATTTTGAAGCCACTTTTTTTCACCAAAATTGAGTTATCAAAAGAGTTCGGAAACACATTTTATATTGAACATTACAGGTGATTCTGACGGTCCTATTCAGCAAACCCTCAAAACGCTCGCGCGGTTTCGCATCCGCCGGGTTTTTGTTTATCTATGACCTGAGATATACTGTTGATAATGGGACGGGTATAACGTTATATAACATATATATATAAGATATGGTGTGTATAGTATATAGGATACACTTAGTGCTTGCTATATCAACGGAGAGAGATATGTTTATTATGGGATCTTGATAGATATATGATAGATATATAGGAAACACTTACTGTTAGCTAAAGCAATGGTGTTGTACGATGTTTATTACGGGATTTTGATATATATATATATATATACACCTATATGTGATTATATGTATGTAGAAAGCACTGAATACTACTGTAACTATTGTGGTGATAGTGAGATAGGATTTTGGTGTGATCTATATATTCTGTTTATTATGGGGTTTAGCCGGCTGAAATCGTTTTCTTGATGGGGATGATGTGGGTTATAGCGACAACTGCAATCAATAACACATGTGGTTCACCAATGAAGCGGCGGGTGTGTCTGAAAATTGGCTATGTAACTCCAAAATATGTAACTCCTCCATGGATAAGCCACCATGCTTCACCATTTCCCATTGTCAAACCACCATTTTTCCCAGCTTTCCATGCTTAAACCACAGCCTATCCCCACGGTTCACGGCGTAGCTACAGGTCCTGAAGCGAGCAACTCTGGCGTGTCCCGCCCACTCCAAAGCATGGATAAGGACGTCCTGTGGGGATCCTTTTTTGAATTTTACTGCATTTCACCCAACAAAAACAGCCGGGCAAAGCACACCTATTTTTGGGGGATCCGAAACTGGCGGACTGAATCGAGTATTGATGGTATCTAGATGTATCTAGTTCGGGTGATCTGAATATGTACCAAATTGTAGCAACATGGCACGTTGATTTGTTCATGGGTTCCAGGACAGATGACGTTCTGGGCAGCTGGAACCGCAGAACAGGGCTTTTGACACAGGAAAGCTTGGGGAAACCATGAAGAATAGCCCGAAGAATCCGATTTGGGAGTTATAAAACATACCAGATATTTTTTGTTTTCATGTAAAGATTCGCCGCAAATATTTCCTACAAAAAAGGTAGGCATTTGGGGGGGGGTACCATATTTTCCCGCCCACGAAAAGGGGGCTGAAGCCCTTGAATTGGACATGTTGCGTGAGAATGACCAACAAGTTGTAGGTCCATCGGTAATCGACTTGAGCCATCTTGAGCCATCGCCATATATTGCCATACTTGGGAGCTATAATTCATAATCCCCAAATGGAGGTATATAATGGTGTATCAAGTATATCCATGCAAATACAATAAGAAATACCACTTGGTGGGCGGAAAAATTGAGGTTGCCCCCATCATAATGAACCCCACCGGAGCCATTTCCCATGATATGTCTTGAACACCTCATTAGTTATATATATATAACTTATACTGTATAATATTATATATATATATATATTATGGCATAGCAACCGCCAAGTAAATAGAACATAATAGAACAAGTACATTGCAACTGTCATCAACTGTCTTGGTAGTTTCTTTCAACTATTTGTCGGTTGTTACAATTATAGTTGGGTTTCTGCTTTATATCCCATCCAAAGACCAAAACCCATTACATCCGATTGCAACCATGATTCAGCATCATACTGATTTCATAGCGGTATGCTACAATTGAAATTCATCCAAACAATATACCAATTACTGGACAATGATACCAGCTAAAGGCCCATGATATTCCGTGAAAGGCTCATGAAATAAGACCACATTCACCACTCCCCCTAATATCAAACAGGCCACAGAAACCAGGGTTTAACAGGGGATTTACAATGATTTACATACGTAGTTTAACAGATTGTGGACCATAGACTGAAGGTGCTTGATATCATATGAATGGTGGATGGGATTTTTATATATAGCTGATCCATCACAAATTCCATTACAACCATGTTTAGTTGTTTATATGCCACGAGTATATCCCAAAAAAAGGGGATATCCCTGTAGGGCTAAAGAACCATTTAGACCCACCATTTAGACCCACAAACCGTACAACCATTGTTAATTGGTTATATCATATTATATCCCTATAATTATTATACTCATTTTCTTCATCACTACTCATTCTAGTTCGTTTCTCCATAGAAATGACATGCTATGAGTCAAAACCTGGCACCGACCACGGCTTCGAGGTCCTGGCTGGGCCTATGCACTGCACCAAGCACATCGGAGGTCTCCTTTTTGACGGTTGGAAAATCAAGGGATCTATGGGGGGTTCCGAAGTCATCGGGGTATATATATATATATATGTAACTATATTATAACTATATTTTTAACTATATTTTAACTATAAATATATACATATATAGATTTAAAACTATAGTATATATAACTATATGTAATATAACTATTTTTATAACTACACACACACATATATATATACATACATACACCCCCAGTTATCATCCAAGTCAGACCAAGCGTTTTTGTGAAGAGCCCCCCCCAAAAAAATCGATTGGACGTCAATGGCAAGTTCGATTGATGGGTGCAATTTGGCGGGTGAAACTAATGAATCAACTGAAGGTATACCCACCCATTACTGTACACATATTATATATTATACACATACATTTGATGAACAGAATAATAATTTGTACATGAGGTAATCATGAAATGGATGTGCAAATATATGAAATATGAAATATGTATATATATATATATGTATATTATCAATGTTTGCGTCTATATGCGCATAGGCGTGTATAAGTTAAATAAAGGGGACCGTTCCAGAAATTCGTTGTTCCAGTCAGAAAGTTGCCAGGAATGGCGTTCATGATTGCGTGGCTGTGAGAGGCTCAGATATGCAGAATTCCCATGGAACTTCGGAGGTTGACACCTGAATAGCCCCAAGTTATGGCAATTGTTCATGGGGAAGACAACATGACTCCAGTCGATTTGAACGATTTTCCGGGAAGATGACGATGCACCATGTAGCATCACAGTAGCATCAGCGTGGGAAAAGGCTTGCCATCACGCCTGTGATTCGATGTATCCTCTGACTTCCTGATGTCAAGCCCGGATTAACAAAGCGTGGTCTATTTACCCTCTGGTTATCTAACATAACATAGCCATGGTATATATAGATGGCCCATGGCCCATAGAAATAGATGATTTTCCCAGCTAGAAACCTCCATTTATTATATTTATTTCAGGTTTTTCCATGGCTATGTTAGTCATAACCAGATGGTTTTTTCGTGGGGTACTCCCCTTAAAATGTCGAAATTTCATCTGATAATGGTACTCCACCAGCCTAGGTGTGCAAGCGCAGTGGTGGAGTCAGCTTAGTACCCGCTGGTGGAGGTGGCACAGCTGGCAGTGGCACAGCTGGTCGAAGTATGTCGAAGTCGAAATGCGACATTTCCAAGGGCAAGTTGCAATTGTTCAAGTATATTATATAATACATTGTAGTATCATGTCATTTCAATATCTGATTGTTTGTTCGCACAAAAAGAAACGTTATTTTGTGAATGTTGTCACTTTTTTCAGACCTGAATCCAAGCATGGTCCAAGTTTTTCACATCAATTCACCAAAAAAAACACCAGCTCTCAAGTCGTACTAAAAAACCACGGCAGGTGCAGAGCGGCCACTCCCAAAAGCTGACCATTGCCCCTTGGATTGAAGGTGTTTTTGATCCATTTTCTTGGGGACTCTTAGGTTTTTTTTTCGCCGTCTTGGATGTTCCATCTCCAAGCTGCAAGTGGATGTTTTGTTTTTGCCCCATCACCTGACACAGCCACAGTCAGTTTATTGTCAAGAAAATCTGACAATGATTTGCTGTTGTTTGTGTCAAGTCAAATCTGAAGATATGGCTAGCCTACATGTTGATGAACTTCAAGATTTTCGCCCTCCAAGTTCCAGTGAGGTTTAGATTGGACCCTCTGCTGGGGACCTCATGCGGAATACCTGGCGTCCAGCACTCAGGATGGCATGTTGAACATGGTCCAAGATTCCAAGATGGATTTGACATCAACATTGCAATGTTCTTGGGAACTTTCATGGTTTAAGACATGTTAAAACCGCATGTTTCCCATGAAAAATGCTATACGGGGATGGGACAAAACTGTTAAGGTACCATAAATTTGAGGGAAGACACATCCATTCAGCGTCTATTTTAGGGTACCTAGGGTTTAAAGGTTTTGACTCGTAGCCATACTGGGGGATGGGTATAATCAATCCATTTTTATTCATGGGGATGTACATGCCGATTCTAGAGATTCCCATTGTGGGCGGGATCACCATTGTTTTCGGCCCTGGCGCAAATGATGAAGAACCATTAATTATTGGGAGCAGCCCATTTGCACAGAAACGCGAATAGATTTCGGGGGAAGTTGTATGACAAAACTTGGCTGGTGAAAAGCCATGTTTCCTGTCGGATTTCCCCAAAAAAACGTTAGCCATGGAAGATTCCAAGCCTTTCGAGAGCTTCGAAGCACCTGAAGCACCGGAGTGGGGAAGTGGAACGTGAAGGAGAAGGAACAACGTGGAACAACGGTCTGTTTTCCCATGTTCATGGCGGATTCTCACTTCCCCAAGTTTCTGAAAAACTCGTTTTCCCGTTGCTTTCCGCATGTTTCCACGGATGATGATCCAATGATCCAAATGAATGATATATAGATGCACAATGATGCACGATGATGCACAATGATGCACACACATTGTACACATGTAACGCATTCTACATACAAACAGACATAGATATGGCAGACAGCATTCAATCGCCTCAGGTTCACAGCCGTGAATGAGTCACAAAACACTGCGTCCGGGAACTCAGGTCATGAAAACCCGAGGCGAGCCGGAAATGGCCAAGAGAACGGGCACCGAAAAAAATCCGCCACCAGCAATGCTTTTTGGTGTTTTGGCTTGGTTTTCCGGCTTTTTCAACCCGGAATGGTGCAAACCTTGACTTATCTATTCAGTTTCCCAACAGATTTATGTGGTTGATGGCTTCAACATGTCCTATTTTCAAATGATGTTCATTTTGCTCGCCGGGATATTTTGGGATGATCCCCAGTTACAGGACTGGGTCACTATTTTTGCTACTTTGGAGCCGGGTTGTGCCTAATTTCGCATTTTTTCAGGGTTGCTACAATCCATCTTGGTACCGTTTGGTAAGTTAACAAAGCTACGGAAAATTGCCCATTTTTTTGGAAATTTACAGCTGATTTAGCTATGAACAATCGTTCCATCTTACAACTCCCAAACAGCATAGAAGAGTCTACTCTATTCAAATCGTACTACTGTAAGATAGTGACATGTCACTTTTCTAACTTTCTCCGGTGTATGTAACGTAGCTATTGTGAGGCTACGTTAGCTTCCCCGGAGATATCCAAAACTTGGCCAACAAAAGTCACCGACCTCGAAGAACCCAAGGTTAGTCGTCATTCCTACCAGGGGCCATCGACCACCTTTGGTTTCCGCCTCGGTAACTTTGACCAGTGCGGGAATGCTGCAGCATTTCTGGTGGATTTGGCCAACTTTAGCCAATTTTGATGGGTCAACAATATTGCTTAAATTGCATTTAAGCCACCGGTTTTGGGGTTCCAACAAAGCACAGGTCTTTGTTGGTTCGTTGAGGTTACAATGACAGAACGTTGCGGAGGTCTGAAAAAAGGACCGTCAGACAGTTCAAAACATGGAGCCGTTTTGCTGGTGCCTGACCAGCATTTGTTCAGTGTGGAAACAGCTGCGCTGGCTAACTGTGCATGCCTGTTCAACGGCTCTGATTGAATTTGTAGAGACGAAAAACCCTGCTGTTGCGCCAGTAGTGACCCCACTGTGACCTCCATAGGCTCCATGGCTGACGGCGCGCATGATTTGGCAGCTGCGACCTCTATGGGCTCTATGGCTGACGGTGCAGCTGTGACCTCCTCCGTGGCTGCGCCTGTGATCTCTACTACTATGACTGACGTGCTGGGCGACCTTAAGCGGAGAAGGCAGGAGTTGAAAGCTTCGCTGAAAGACGTCAGCAAAACGCTGAAAAGCGAAAGCAAAAAGCAGAAGAGACTCATCGCCAAAGCTGGGCGATTGAGCAAAGAGGACTTGTTTTTTTTGTGGCACGCCAAACTCAGGCGAGTGTGTAGTCTTTTCAACCTTGGCTACATTGTAGTTTCTTCACTGGGGCGCCAGTTAGTGCGCACCGCTGGGGAACAGCAAAGCTTTGGTTTTCTTCACCTTAGCGCCGGTTAGTGCGCATGACAAAAGGTGTTAATGACTTTCAAGGTTGCATCAATGAACAGCAGCATCTGTGTTTGAAGGCTCGATGTTCAACCTGTTGTATGACATAGTGTTTAGATGAGTAACTGACGTTCTGCAATGCGACGATGTTTAAGCTGCTTTTTGCGAGGAACATCCCGCCCCATGAAGCGACCAGGATTCACTATCACAACGGAGGCCTGGCTTACTTCCTCCAGAAGCATTTCTAGTTTTGAGTGTTGTAAAGTTTTAGAGGGTCGGTAACGCTTGTCTGCTGTGCACGGACTCACTACTCTGATGTGGTCATTTGCTTGTCCTCGTTTCCCTTTATTTACTTATTTCCTCCTCTTCTCACGTGGAACAAAACAAAACATCATTGGAGATTGTGCAAATGATGATTTTTTACTTCGGGCAGTTTCGACCTTCATCTTTTGAGGGCTGAAGATGCCCTTGTGTGCCGGTGTCAATCAGATGCGCGGGCCAGCAGTGCAACTACTTTTGCGGCCACTTGGCAGGGAGATACCATTGAAGAGTGGCCCATTTTCACCGACATGTTGTCTTATTTGCCCGACGTTTGCATCAACGCTGAAATTGTGGTAGTAATGTGTGGGTGACATAACACAAAATGCTTCTTGTGACATGTCCATGTGCATTTTGACTGCGCAGGCTCGCACAAAATGCTTGCCTTGGAATACGGGTCCGGCATTTTCCCTGCAAATTTCCACACGAAATGCCTCTTATCACATGTCCATGTGCATTTCGCCTGCGCGGGCTCGCGCAAAACGCTGGGGGACGTTTGCAGTTGACTTGTCAATAGCGGTTTATAGATAGGTTAAGCGTTGCGCTTGACCATTTGGACTTTGGTTTGGAGACCCGGAAGGCTTTCTGAAACAGAGTGTGCCACCCTGTCTGATTTCCCGCTCTTTGTTGGGACCTAGCACGTGACGCTTAGATCGGCTTGAACACAGCGATCATCCATGAAGCTGGCGTGAAACTATCGCGTTTCCGTCTTGTATTTTAAATGTCAGATGTTCAGTTGGAGATGTTCCAACCTTGAGCTGATTCACAAACATGAATGCACCAACTGTCAGTTTAAACAAACGTGCAACGATCAATGAATGTTGCTTGTCATTTAACATGTGTAATGCAAACGGGGTCACTCATTTCTTTTTCTCAAGAAATGTTTGGATTCAAGTGGGTTTTGTGTCACCGTGCCAGTGTGATCCAGCTTGGAACAATTTAAGATTTTCCCCATGCTTTGACAGGAAAAAGAAAACTGAATGTGCAAGTGTGTTTCAGCTTCAACTTGTCGACGGCAGTTTTTCACATGTCCGCATGTCACATGTTATTTTGGGTTTTATTTTCACATGCGTTTTTTTCTGCGCGTAACTTGGAAGGATGACTTCTAGACTTGGCGTCTTAGCCGATAACTTATATATATAATATAGGTTTGTCTGAAAATGAGTAATTTACGTCATTTTCAACATGACATGAAATGTCACCACCGGATGAGCGGAATTCGTTTTTTTGTTTCATGGCTTATTCACCACGAGAACAATTTTTTCAAACCAACCAACTCAAAACAAATCAGTTTGAGTGAGTTCTTTTTTTTTTGTTTGTAAGAAGCAGTCACAACATGTGACATCTTTGTTTTGCTTCAAGGGAAGCAACCATGTGATTTCGGTTTTGCTGGTTGTTTACGACGTTTTTGACGGGGAGACGTTGTAGTAAGGTGTAACTCGTTGTTTCGCGGTAAGTAGACTGCACGCACGCGAGCATAAAGATCCTTATTTGGGATTCTACATATTTGCAGCCTGCTACCGCAAAAACGTCAAAAATATCCAGTTTGCAGCTGTCACATTTTCACCTGGGAGCCTGCCACCGCAAAAAAAAATCTAAAAAGGTTCAGTTTTCAACTGCCGCACGCACCTGGGAGCCTGCCACCGCAAAAACGTCAATAATATCGAGTTTGCAGCTGTCACATTTTCACCTGGGAGCCTGCCACCGGAAAAAAAATAACAGGAAAAATCAACTTGCAGCTGTCGCATTCTCACCTGGAAGTAAACCAACAAAAAATTCCCAGTTTCCTGAAATCTGGTAGATGAACTTTTGTCGAGGTGGGATAGAATAAGGTTTTTTTTTAAATCATATCAATCTTCCTTTGTGTGAAAAAAAGTTCTAATCTATCCCACCTTCTGTTTTGCAATCTGGATTTGACATTTTTTTGATGGCAGGCCCCCAGATGATACACTTGCAAGCTGCACATTTGTTCATTTTTTGTGGTGGCAGACTCCCAGATGAATGTGGTAGTTGAAAGTTGAAAGCTAACCTTCTTTACTTTTTTTTTTGGCGGTGGCAGGCCCCCAGGCGAAAATGTGACAGCTGCAAACTGGATATTCTTGACGTTTAGGCGGTGGCAGGCTCCCAGATGAGAATGCGACACTTGCAAGCTGCACATTTGTTCCCTTTTTCGGGTGGCAGGCGCCCAGATGAGCGTGACAGTTGCAACCTGAAATTTCTTGACCTTTTTTTTTTGCGGTGGCAGGCTCCCAAGTGAAAATGTGACAGCTGCAAGCTGGATATTCTTGATTTTTTGCGGTGGCAGGCTCCCAGCTGAACCTTCTTGACCTTTCTTTTGCGGTGGCAGGCTCCCAAGCGAAAATGTGACAGCTGCAAGCTGGATATGCTTGACGTTTTTGCGGTGGCAGGCTCCCAGATGAGCGTGGCAGTTAAAAACTAAACCTTCTTTACCTTTTTTTGCGGTGGCAAGCTCCCAGGTGAAAATGTGACAGCTGCAAGCTGGATATTCTTGACGTTTTTGCGGTGGCAGGCTCCCAGATAAGTGTGGCAGTTGAAAGCTGAACCTTCTTTGCTTTTTTTTTGGCGGTGGCAGGCTCCCAGGTGAAAATGTGACAGCTGCAAGCTGCCTATTCTTGACGTTTTTGCGGTGGCAGGCTCCCAGATGAGTGTGGCAGTTGAAAACTAAACCTTCTTTACTTTTTTCGGTGGCAGGCTCCCAGGTGAAAATGTGACAGCTGCAAGCTGCCTATTCTTGACGGTTTTGCGGTGGCAGGCCCCTAGATGAGTGTGGCAGTTGAAAACTAAACCTTCTTTACCTTTTTTTTGCGGTGGCAGGCTCCCAGGTGAAAATGTGACAGCTGCAAGCTGGATATTCTTGACGTTTGTGCGGTGGCAGGCTCCCAGATGAAAATGCGACACTTGCAAGCTACACCTTCTGTGGTTTTTTGCGGTGGCAGGTTCCCAGATGAGTGCGTCAGTTGAAAGCTGAACCTTCTTAACTTTTTTTTTTGCGGTGGCAGACTCCCAGGTGAAAATGTGCATTTTTGCGGTGGCAGGCCCCCAGATGAGTGCAGCAGTTGAAAGCTGGACCTTTTTTTTTCCCCCGGCGACAGGTTGTAACATTCGCTTCGGGGTCCTGGTATGGGGTTGTGGTATGAGGCAGGCCCTTGCGTAGCAACGTAGTGCGTATAGAGTTGTTTCTTCTACCAAAACAAGTTCCTGTTGCTGCAGCTGCGATAATGTCTGACCTGATCTGTTCTTGTTGTTTCTGGCAAGCAGAACTGGCGATGAGGGATGAATTTAACGTTGGGCTAAGGTGCTTAAACGTTCAAGATACCACAAAAGGTTTTGGTTCATTTTGACAGCAGAACGGTGGTAATGGAAGTCCAAAACATCTAAGGAGTGTGTAACAACTCACCTGCCGAATGGACGCCAGGGTTGCGATGCAGCTTTTGGCGTGAGCCTCAAATTTTTGGGGAAGAAGGGGGCCGTTTTTGGCAGGCAGAACTGGCGATGAGGGATGAATTTAACGTTGGGCTAAGGTGCTTAAACGTTCAAGATACCACAAAAAAAAAAAAAAAAAAAAAAAAAAAAAAAAAAAAAAAAAAAACAAAAAAAAAAAAAAAAAAGAAAAAAAAAAAAAAAAAAAAAAAAAAAAAAGAAAAAAAACAAAAAAAAGAAGGAAACAAAAACAAAAAAACATAAAAAAAAAAAAAAAAAAAAAAAAAAAACCACAAAAGGTTTTGGTTCATTTTGACAGCAGAACGGTGGTCATGGAAGTCCAAAACATCTAAGGAGTGTGTAACAACTCACCTGCGTCCATGGGTTGCGATGCAGCTTTTGGCGTGAGCCTCAAATTTTTGTGGAAGAAGTGGGCCGTTTTTGGCAAGCAGAACTGGCGATGAGGGATGAATTTAACGTTGGGCTAAGGTGCTTAAATGTTCCAGATGCCACAACAGGTTTTTCTTCATTTTGACAGCAGAACGGTGGTCATGGAAGTCCAATACATCTAACGAGCGTGTAACAACTCACCTGCCGAATGGACGCCAGGGTTGCGATGCAGCTTTTGGCGTGAGCCTGAGCGAACCAGCCTCTCGTGCAAATGTTTGTGGAAGAAGTGGGCCGTTTTTTGGCAAGCAGAACTGGCGATGAGGGATGAATTTAACGTTGGGCTAAGGTGCTCAAACGTTCCAGATGCCACAACAGGGTTTTCTTCATTTTGACAGCAGAACGGTGGTCATGGAAGTCCAAAACATCTAAGGAGTGTGTAACAACTCACCTGCCGAATGGATGTTCCGCATCTTTGCTTCGATCCTCGAAAGGAAGCAGCCCGAGGGAATATATCTGAGTGTTGGTTGCTTGATTTTGATTTTCAGTACGGTGGTTTCACGTTGTGCAATTTTTCTTTGGCAACTCGGACCTGTTCAGTCGATGGTTTCATTTGTGGTGGACTGTTGTTTGAGACTGATTTGATTTTATTTCTCGACGTGGCGTAACCCGACGATTAGCGCGGCGAATATATATATATATGTCTATACATCTGAGTTTGCATGTCTCTTCATGATTGCGTAGTACGACGCGCGTTTGTGGAAGGCCCAGTACTGTTTGTTGGCAGGTGCAGCTGCTTAGTTGAAAGAAAAGCCGCAGGGGATCCCTTTGAACCCCTGCAGTCAATGTTGACATGCCGCGGACTTTTCAGAATAAATGTTTGATGTCTATCGAGGAGACCTCCCAGAATGAAAGCCTTTCATGTCTATTGATGTCTGTTCGATCGGTATTCAAACATTGACAAATTTCAACATTGACCGCAGGGGTCGCAGGGGATTGGGGGTGGTCACATTTTTCTAGGGGTCTCTAGCAAACGAAATGAGAACGCAGAAATAGATAAGATGGGACGGAATTAATTACATTAGCAGAAAAAGCGACTAGAAGAATGTAGACGTAGCTGACACAGCATGCTGTGGGGAATTGTGGCCCCTGATACCGTCAGTGCGCACGATGCTTCAGTACAGATCTTACGTCGATTTCGTGCAGAGCACAGCTGCCCACACCACAAGATTAAAAGGCGTGCTGTGTGCCGTCATGCTTTTGGGTTCTCTGGCCCACCTTGCTTTTGTCACTTTAACGCTGACTGCAGGGGTTGCAGGGGACTTGGACTGGCCCAGATGTTATGATTGTAATGAGGAGCTGGAATGAAACATTTCGCCTGCAGCCATCCTGTGAAGGCCCCACCGACCTTTGCATGCTCTTCGAGAATATCCTTCACTATTTCCGATTGGCTACATTGTCTTTGCCGTGATGGGGCCATTTTTGGAATCGAAATATAGGCCCTATTTAGGGGTTCATGGTTTGTTCTGTGATAGTACACTAGCTTCAGCTTCGTGGAAATGGGAGGCCGTGTTATTTGGCCCTTTTACACCACGGAATCCTTTCAGGAAGACTTGTGGATCTGGGTCAGTCCTCGTCGATTTGCCATCATCTCGAATCATCCGCATAATGAAAAGCTGAATCACTTCTACTCAGACAAGATGCATGAGCATCATATTCTAGCCAACAGAAAGAAGTGCTGGCACACCTATACAGTGAATATCGAAGGCAGTAAGAAGACGGATTGTCTCATTGCTCTCAGTGACGACTCAAGGATAGATTGGGCTGACAAAGAAACCTTCACCACAGGATTTGAAGACAAGTATGATATGCGACCGACGATACAGAAAGGAGTATAATGTCCCATGCTAAACGCAAACACCCAAGCCCCATGGAGCAAGGCGGTGCCAGGCCCTTTGACGCTACTGGTACGTATAGTGCCCGAGACATGCAAGCTCTCGATGCCACCTTTGCCAATCCAGACAAGGAGGTCTCCTCATCATCAGAGAAAACGAAGGGACCAGCAACAACCGTGCAATGGACGTGT
Organism: Cladocopium goreaui; assembly: GCA_947184155.2. Lineage (NCBI taxonomy): Eukaryota > Dinophyceae > Suessiales > Symbiodiniaceae > Cladocopium > Cladocopium goreaui. The sequence goes on from CAMXCT020003933.1 coordinate 48,785, forward strand.
GGACAAGTGCCACCACTTGCACCCAAGGTAGATGGAGGTGACAGGAAAGAATCGCAAATTGCATATGCAAGAACCCTGCTCACAGTGTTTCAGGAGGCAGTGAATCAAATGGCCACAGTCGTAGAGAACCTGGAGCAAATCCAGACAGAAGGGGTGGCCGAAGGTAGTGCAAGCTCCATGAAGGAGGCCGTACAAGAGCCACCACAAGATGAGAACCAAGCTGCTCAGGAAGAGAAGCAGCAACAGGACTCCCACCAGTGAATATGAGCAGTATTTTGATGCCCATGTAGGTAGCGAAGACTACTAACATGCATCCGTCTGCCGGTGTCTCAAAGCAAGGCACGGATCGAGTGTTAGCCTTAGGAGTTTGCAAGGTTCTCTAGGACTTAACAATGAGCACTGACCTGCTCGTATTGCAATGAAGGTCTTTGATTAGTCGGTCCCCTTGAGGTATATTCTTGGTGATTCCCCCTTTGTGTTTCTTCACCTTTCCACTGCATCTGATTGTTTCTGGGTACATTCTTGCTCAACACTTTTGCTTTTCGATCGCAGCCGTTTTTGCGTCCTGTTTGATTTAGGTGAGAAGATTAGCTTAGGACCAACTGGTATGCCTGCCCCTGAGCATTTATTTCCCCTCTTGATTATCACAACAAGTAAATTACGATGAGAGTAACTGTGCGCCATGGCATCAAAGGTGACGAAGAGCTGACCACACAGGTAGTTGCTGGGGTAACAGTTGGATGGGATCTGATGGAGCAGATGGCACGGAAATTGGCCTTAGATTCACCCTTTCAGATTGTTTTCTACTTAAGCTGCACTGCGGAGATGCTCTCTCCGGTGCGAACTATCAGTTCGCAAATGGCGCCCCTAGACTCAGAGATATGCTATCTGGTGCAGAAGCTACAATATCCAACCGCCGAGCACTACCAAACTTTAATGACAGCGATATATGAAAAAGATGTCATTGAGCTCCTATACCTTCTAGGCCAA
>CAMXCT020003934.1:0-49765 GCA_947184155.2 Cladocopium goreaui
CACACGTTGCAAGCCAAGTAAGGAACTCATCGAAATCCGCCAGCTGCAGCTGCAAGGAATTGTAGGTTACCAACACTGCTCGTGCTCGAAGACGAAAAGGGCGGGCATCACCTGTGAAAATGTGCAACAATGAAGTGGCTGCGACTAGGACTCATGACTATACCCCTTCTAGTTCAGTCTCTCCCATCTGCATGCAAGGCTGAGGCTTGCCTACTGTCACTGATGCATGTCATGTCCATCCACTGCTCGAGGTCTCTTACCCTCCGGAAAGCACCGTCCCGGATGCAGGGACAGAATGGCAACTACTTGCGGTCTGACCTGGTCCTGGGGCTGCTGCCATATCCCCATCCTCTTGGGTCGATGCTGCTGCCCCAGCTTCGTCTGCTGCTGCAACGCCCTGCAAAGCTGATTAGAAACAGTGTGAACCAGAAGGCCGTGCAAGCCCAGCGAATGGTAGCACCAACCAGGACGGCTGAGCAAGTCGCAGCAGGGTGAGAAATGTGAAAAGTGACCCGAACAACGGGTCGCAGTCTTTAGCACCCGACAAACAGGGGAGGCACCTCATAGAGGTCAATGATGTCTCGCAGCTTCTGAGTGTCACTCGGAGACAAGGTGCAGTTCTCCAGGCGCTGTCGTTGCGCTGCAAAGTCGGCGCGAGACAATTCACCCCGAATTTTCGGCACCTCGAGCTGGTTGGCTTGCAGCAGTTCCCGCAACGACCCGCACGCAGCACGCTTCCGTGTCGTGGAGGATCTCATGGCTCGGCCCAAGTGCAATGCGGAACCATCCTGTTTGCATGGCATGTCTTGGGTGCAAGGCTCCAATGCGATGTGCTACGTCAGTTGCTTGCGACACCCCGCTTTGCTGTCAGGTGGCCCATTTCCTTTGGAGAGGGCTTGACACTAGAAACAGCAAGGAACTCACCACCACTTCCTTAAAGCAGAATGCAGGTCACAGGCTTGAGCATGAAAAAAGCACATGGAGCAGATAGTCTGCTAGGATTCCATTGTCACAAACAGCTGGACGTGCATATGGCCCACAGGTTTGGAAAAAGCGTGTCGACCGTTGACACCCAGGAATGCTGCTGATGATTTCCGCTAGAGAAATGTGACTGGTAGAGGCACGTGTCTGAGTAGCAATATCTACAGAGACGGTCTGCCCCAGAAACAAAACCGCTCCCGGCCCATGTTTTCACCCGACGTGACTGCAGTTCCCTCCGGCTGCCGCTTCGCACACGTGCGATCCACAGACGCCATGCTGCGACAGCACTGCAAAAAAAAGGAATGGAAGCTGGAAGAAGGGGTGGAAAAGAGGAAGATGTGATGTGGGAACATGGCCGCTGCAAATGATGGAATGGGAAGGATGTGCATGGGGGTAATGTCTTAAAGCTGCTGTTGCTGCTGCGCGCGACAGTACGCACTTACTATAGGCGGGACCGCAGCGGGACCGCGGCGGGACCGCAAAATGTGGGAATTCCCACGATTCCAGGTTGCAGGCGGGACCGGTCCCGCCGTCGGCGGGACCACTTTACCTGTGAATTTATAGGAGCGGGACCGCATACCCCGTTTGGGAATTATAATAATATACCGGGGGGGTCAGGTGATGTTTTGGAGGTGGGGTGTGGGAAGATTCTTGGGGAGGTGATGTTTTGGAGGTGGGGTGTGGGAAGATTCTTGGGGAGATATCTTGTCTATCTAGCGTTGTCTCCCTGGATGTCTTCTAAATGGGGTCTCTGGACCGCGCATGTCTTCCAAGCGCTTTGTCTTCGACATGGCGCTTGCAAGTCTGCGGTTTCCAGCTTTCACTCCTGCCGCGCTATGCCTTTGGCATTGGGATTTTCAGCCTTGACATGGTCTCATTCCCAGCGCTCTATGTCTTGACCATGGCGCTTGCAAGTCTGCGGTTGCCAGCTTTCCCTCCTAGTGTCCATGCCTTTGGCATGGTGCTTTCGAACCTTCACATGGCCGCTCTCACTCCAAGCGCTCTATGTCTTTGGCATGGCGCTTTCCACATAGTGCACGGCTTGACTCTACTCATGCGGGCTTGCCATTGGATGCATGCTACGTGCCAGCAGCCACGTCAAATCACTCACATCCAGCTTTCCTGCTTGTCGTAGAAGACGTCTTCGTTTCCTTTCCTGCAGGCTATGGAGTACATGTCTTTCACCATGGGTTCAGCGTTCACATGTCCCACCTGCACTCACGAAAAGACACCGTATCCATGCATTTACATGCACTCTCCTGGTTCTGTAGTTCTTTGGTGGCTGCTGCTAACTGGCGTTTCAAAATTTTGCGCTCTTCCTTCAGCACAGCAACCCTATCAGCCGCGGCCGGTGGGGCTGCAGCTGCCGCGGCGTTTGCATCAGCAGCGGACATGGCACTCAAGGCGGGCGAACAACAGGCTTGCTCCACTCAAACTGCATTCAGTCCTCAAGATGATCCTGTGTTCTCTTTGTGCTTGCCTGGTACCTCCTTTTCACCCCTGTTCACGACCCCAGAAACATGGCTACGAGAATGTGACAAAATTGTCATGCACCGATGTACCCTGATAGTATGTCTGCCAATGTGTGCTCTGCCGCGCAATTTTTCTCCCGGCTCGCACCTCGTCACAACAGAGCCGTGTACGCGTACGCCATACGGCGTCGCTCAGGCCAGATGCTTTGCATGGCTTCTTTAGAGGGCTTGCTGCCTGGAGGCATATGCAGTGTCATATCCATAAATTTTCGCAACTCCGTATGGAGGTGCGCCGTATCGGGCGGCTTCGCCGCACCAACAGATTCAAAAGTGCGTTTCCACCTCTTGCCGGCAAAGTAGCTGGGACACTGCATGAGTTCAAAAAGCCAGGCTAACGGGTCTATCAAACCCTCACAGGAACCTGCCCTCAGTTCCTGGTACTTCCTCTTCAAATGTGTTTTCAATGGTTGGAAACCTGCTATATCTAACGGTTGGATTTTGTCTGTACATCCGGCTGGTATGTACAGGAGCTGGACACCATTGCGCCGAGCGCACACCATGGTTTCCTTTGCGAGATGTGAGGACGCAACATCCAGCAACAAGATAGGTTGAAATGGAGAAGGTTTTAAGACTTTGCCTAGATCGCGCACAATCTTGGTGATGTTCTTGCAGGATGTCCAAGCACTTTTCTGACGTACTATGTGCAGCGCCGTTTGTGGCAAGCGCCGCTGGCCCCTCAGCAACTTCTGTGTCAGCTTGGTCTCAGTCCCAAAAGGTAGTGCGGCAACTTGCCTTGAATATGCGGCGCATCACAAATGATGCTCACATAGGTCAAAGCCCCTCGCACGTCTTGTTTCCGGACAGGCATGCGAAGACTGGCATGTCGTGGCAAAGCAACGCAGCCGGGCAATTGCAGCATGGTGTAGGGAATGCTAGTTTAGTCTAAATTCAAAAACAGCGGAGTCTTGTCCACAAACTTCGTGTTCACGTAGTAGGAGAGTAACTGCCAAAAGGTTCTCACCTGACAGGGCGAAGCCGATCAGGGAGGCTAGGAAAACATGACCACATGTGGGAGCAGGTCCGAATTGCAATGAGCTTGCCCGGCCCCATTTTTGGAGCCGGAAAACGGTCGCAAAAACACGACCGTGCTTGGAGCCTTAGCCTGCACCGTGACTGGGTCCCTGTGCACTTGTGGACGTAGGACTCGGCGCCGCAGGTTCCACTTGGCTCGGAAGCGCTGCACCCATTGATTCACATGCCGGCGAGGCGGCAAACCCTCCAGGAGGCTGCCAAACCGCGCTTTCTTCCACGTGGCATAGACATCCAGCGATAGCGGTGCTACCCCGACGTGGTTGCAAGCCAGAACCCAATTGAAAGTGTTAGCCTCTGCCAGAAAAGCGGCTGCATGCCGCACTGGCCGTGCCCACGGAGTCGCGGAAGGTGAAAAAATGTGCTGCAAGTCTAAGTCTGTGGTGCTCAAAAACAATCTTCCACCACAACCCGTGTTGTCCCTGAGGTCGGCTTGACTGCTGGCCACAGGGCAGCGAAGCGAAGCGCTAGCTCCATATTGCAGTCCGACAACACATAGACGGCAACGATCGCTTTGCAAGCAAGAGGGCTGAAACCTCCAGAGGCTGCTTCCTTCTTTGCTCGGTATCTGGCATGCTTGGCTTGCACTCCGGCCGCTCTGTTTCTGGCAAGGTCTGCTTGCAAAGTTGCAATGGTTTCTGCTAAAGCCACTGGAGTCGCCGCAGGTGCGTGAGCCATGGGGCAAGGCTGCGGCCCCCTGGGTGCTGTCTTGGATGTCTTTGCATGGAAGCCTATCCCCTTCTGTTGCTGGGCTGTGACTCTGTGGCATATGAATGCGAAAAATTGGTGCTGTTACAGCCATGTCCTGTGACTCATGTGGCGCTGGATCCACACCAAAGGCCCGACAGAGCTGCTGCATGCAATCTGTGAGTGATGGCTGAGCGGCGGCTGCAACAGATTCTCCATGCTGACCTAAACACAACCTCCTGGACTGCAACTCCTAGAAGGAAACCTTGCAACTCTGAGAAACAATGCACGTACAGCATGCACCCACATGGCAGAAGCACATTGAGGGTTCAAGCAGCTGTAGACCCAAATCTCCCCCGCAGGCGGTTTCACAAACCTAAACCAAGCCATGCCTTTCTCTACCCCATGCAGGCTGTTACTCCAAATGATAACACGGGCCGGTAAGCTGCACCAAATGCTGATTCTCGCGAATCCATGGTTCGTCAACATCCCAGTCAGTTGATTCATCTATGGTGATCACAATGGGGACCCTGAATAAATAAACCTGATATGAGAATATGTTCGTCTGTGACTGGCCTAAGCGATGAAAGTCGGGGTTTGCCTGAAATAAGGCCCGCTGAGATAGCACAAAGGACATAGAATTGCAATTGTCGAACAGGATAAAGCCGTGAGAATCTCTGTCGTAATGTTGTAACTCAGCGGCCGTGGCACCCTGGACAGTGTGAATGAAAGGAGGCTTCTGGATATACGTAGGCAAAACGAAATGGAGGCATTTTGCCAAGGTGCTTTTGCCAGCGCGCGAAGGCGCCCGGAGCACAAGGAATTTGTACCGAGAATCTAAAATGGAATACTGTTTGGCCCAGTCTTCGACTCGGGCAACCACTTCTGGCAAAAATGGCTTTTGCAATGGCTGGAGCTGAGCCACCACTTCGGCCTGCTAACGTCGGAGGCGACTTTCGCTCTCCTGCTGCATGACTGCTTCCACAGCGCGTTTGCGGGTGATATAGCCCAAGCGCACCTGCAACCTGCTGCACACGGTGTTGACACTTTTATAGTGATAATTCTGGGGACATTGGCCCTCTTTCTGAAAATGCATCTATAGAATCAGAGACCCCAAGGTATTTTCAAGTTGACAATCTCTTTAGAATCGCTGCCCCCAAGTCACTCTCGTAGAGCCGTTTTTGGTTGGGGGGGTTAGTTGGCCTTCTATAAAATCAGGCTCCCCAAGTGTCATTCATTGACAGCTGACCTGAATGCTCCAGTTGCTCTTGCCTACCTACCTTATGCATTCCCAATTTTATAGAGCTCAAAGGCTCCAAGTCTTCACTGTCAACCTCTTCGATTATATACAAGGATGATCAATGATGATGAACGAATTGTTGTGGGAAATTTGTTCTGCCAATACTTCTCTATAGAATTGAAGAACAGGACATACACCCAAAGAGAACAGATCCAACTATAGAATCGCAGTGGCTAAGGCTTTCTGCTGACTAGGACTCAGTGCTGTATTCAACATGAAATCTCTATAGAATCAGAGGCCCCAAGGGCCTCTATACAATTGAAAGCGTTGACACTGGGTAGGTACCCCTAAACAAAGCAGGGGGTTAAAACGCACCATTTTCCAGGACCCAACGTTCTTGATTCTGTAGAGGAAATTCCAAGGGGATATTTGAAGGTATCTGAAGATATGTTACGGCCAAATTATTGCTTATGTTCGGACACTTTATCAGACTCGAAGCAGCACTTTTATAAACAACATAGGGGTTTGTGACGTTCCCTATTCTATGAAATGGACCTGCTATGAAGTGGTCCCACTGAAATTCACATTGGGTTTATGTTATGTTCCATTTCATACAAATCTTTTCGGAGTTGGTCAATATTCTGGTAACCGAAAACTGCCCGCACGCCACCCTTTCGCGAACCGTTCGCGCCCCAGCAGAATCGGGACAAGGAATTCTGATCATGTTTTCGTGCGCATATGTGTTTATAAATAGTGGTATGCAGACCTCGTTGAATTTTTAGGTTTCTCCATCCCACTTTATTACTTGTATATTATGGTACCCATATTCCAGACCACATAAAATATGATAAAGAAACATTTATAGTATGGGTTTAATCATTTCATCCGGACATGGGGTCTTCCCTTCCATATAGAGCTTCAATCAAGGGGGATCGATAAACAGCTATTGACAAGTCAACTGCAATGACACCGCCTAAAGTGAGTCTTTGGCATCCGCACACCTGGGTCCATGTATATATATATAAATAGATATATATATATCCATAGATAGATATAGATAGATATAGAAAGACATATCTTTGTATAGATCTGTCTCGAAGAGATATATATATATGTGTGTGTGTGTGCGTGTGTATCTAAATCTCTCGAAAAATGTCTCTATATATCTACATATGCTGATCGCCATGCAGCCATTGAGCGTCCAATAAATGTGGACCCTGATGTATCTCCGGAATGAAAACAATGCTGCTTAACCCAGGCACGCGTACTGCAGGTACTGCTGATGAGAAAGCTTGTGCCCTCTCCACAGCGCATCCAGCCATCTGCCCTGCACTGTGTAGTCCTTGAACGCCTCGTAGGAGCTGGTGGCAACGAAATGGGTTCCTACCTGCCCAGATCGCCCGGGTGAATTCCCCCCAGCACTCAAGGCATGTCAGCCGAGGAAATGATCTGGTGGTGGGTCCAGACAATTAGATTAGATGTGATGCTGGCGACGAAACAATCTACATATGCCGCTTGCTGTCAAATCCTGTCTCTGCAAACGGCCATTTATCGCGAAGCAAAAAGTTTCTTTCGCGCATCCTTCGCGAACTGCATGTGTATCTTTCGCGCAACCCATGTTGAGCAATAACTCCGCTTATGAAGATTCAATCGGCACAGGCCAATCACACCAAATTAGCACGGAAAAGTGCTTCATAGCCTTGCAAACATTGTGCTAGCATCACGGAATCCCCTTCGCGAACAAGTTCTTGCTGCTGAGGAACTTTTTTTGCAAGGCTTACTGGGCCACGCCCTTCAAAATGCCCTTTAACTTTACCTAGTCTTTTGCAGCACTTGCGTGCAACTGTCGTGCAAAGACTTGTCTCCGCAGACCACAGCCAGGAGCACGGGGGGGCGGCAAAGGAAAAGCAAACACCAGGTGCCTTGGTGTTTGGCTCTTGCAAAGTGTCCCTGTTCGAAGCTTGGCTGCTGCATTTCGCGGTTGTTTCTTGAGACTTCAGAAAGCAACGTTAGGCAGGACCAGCGGCAGGTGCAAGGATGTGCTTGGCCACCATGGTATTTGGCTCTGGCGAAGCGTGACCTTCGGAAGCTGGCTGCTACCTATGAAGGGAAAAGCCAATGTGCGGTCCCAGTCTCCTGCCGGACCCCCGACAGCAGGGAGGCGGTGGTAGCCCTTAACAAGCGGTACTGTAGACAATGAGGATGATGCATTCTAGCCACCGTTCGCGACACTTTCGCGAAGCAAACAGTTTCTGTTTCGCAAACAAACTTTCGCGCGGGGTCCCAGCACAAATGAACTGTGTTTGCAATTGAAACTCGTTATCAGGACCTTCAGATGGATCACCACATATATATGTTTATATGCAGAGATATATTTCGATATATCGATAGTGATAAATCTTGAATCAATGCGTACAAAGAAGAAGGATTGCCTATGCAAGACCAACCACGTAGATAGCGGTCCAATGAGTTCAGTTCATCCAAATCAGGCTCGTGGGTGCCCAGACCAAGGTGGCCTACAAAATGTTTGACTGCAAACACGATCTGCTGCAAAGCTGCCAGGTCTACTGATGATCAACTAGAAGCTACGTCATGCTGCTGCCACACGATCGGATTAGTGACAAAGGTGGCCTACATGAACTGCAACTTTCAACATGAGATAGAATGTCGTTACAAGGTAACCCAACGGAGATGCACCTTTGCAGCCCAAACGTAAAAATGTCCTTGGTCTGCCGCATCTCGCCAGCGTGCGCCCCGTGCCCGACATGGGGAAAGATTGGGCTGAATGCCCTTGAAACGGAGCGCCGTGCATGATTGCCAGTCGACGGGGCGGGCGAATTCCAGGAAGCAATGAATATGTAGACGGCCAGCATCCTCCGAACGCAAACTTGATTCCATCGTGGCACTCCATTTGCCGACCCACTCACACGTTGCAAGCCAAGTAAGGAACTCATCGAAATCCGCCAGCTGCAGCTGCAAGGAATTGTAGGTTACCAACACTGCTCGTGCTCGAAGACGAAAAGGGCGGGCATCACCTGTGAAAAATGTGCAACAATGAAGTGGCTGCGACTAGGACTCATGACTATACCCCTTCTAGTTCAGTCTCTCCCATCTGCATGCAAGGCTGAGGCTTGCCTACTGTCACTGATGCATGTCATGTCCATCCACTGCTCTAGGTCTCTTACCCTCCGGAAAGCCCCGTCCCGGATGCAGGGACAGAATGGCAACTACTTGCGGTCTGACCTGGTCCTGGGGCTGCTGCCATATCCACATCCTCTTGGGTCGATGCTGCTGCACCAGCTTCGTCTGCTGCTGCAACGCCCTGCAAAGCTGATTAGAAACAGTGTGAACCAGAAGGCCGTGCAAACCCAGCGAATGGTAGCACCAACCAGGACGGCTGAGCAAGTCGCAGCAGGGTGAGAAATGTGAAAAGTGACCCGAACAACGGGTCGCAGTCTTTAGCACCCGACAAACAGGTGAGGCACCTCATAGAGGTCAATGATGTCTCGCAGCTTCTGAGTGTCACTCGGAGACAAGGTGCAGTTCTCCAGGCGCTGTCGTTGCGCTGCAAAGTCGGCGCGAGACAATTCACCCCGAAATTTCGGCACCTCGAGCTGGTTGGCTTGCAGCAGTTCCCGCAACGACCCGCACGCAGCACGCTTCCGTGTCGTGGAGGATCTCATGGCTCGGCCCAAGTGCAATGCGGAAACATCCTGTCTGCATGGCATGTCTTGGGTGCAAGGCTCCAATGCGATGTGCTACGTCAGTTGCTTGCGACACCCCGCTTTGCTGTCAGGTGGCCCATTTCCTTTGGAGAGGGCTTGACACTAGAAACAGCAAGGAACTCACCACCACGTCCTTAAAGCAGAATGCAGGTCACAGGCTTGAGCATGAAAAAAGCACATGGAGCAGATAGTCTGCTAGGATTCCATTGTCACAAACAGGACGTGCATATGGCCCACAGGTCTGGAAAAAGCGTGTCGACCGTTGACACCCAGGAATGCTGCTGATGATTTCCGCTAGAGAAATGTGACTGGTAGAGGCACGTGTCTGAGTAGCAATATCTACAGAGACGGTCTGCCCCAGAAACAAAACCGCTCACGGCCCATGTTTTCACCCGACGTGACTGCAGTTCTCTCCGGCTGCCGCTTCGCACACGTGCGATCCACAGACGCCATGCTGCGACAGCACTGCAAAAAAAAGGAATGGAAGCTGGAAGAAGGGGTGGAAAAGAGGTAGATGTGATGTGGGAACATGGCCGCTGCAAATGATGGAATGGGAAGGATGTGCATGGGGGTAATGTCTTAAAGCTGCTGTTGCTGCTGCGCGCGACAGTACGCAATTACTATAGGCGGGACCGCAGCGGGACCGCGGCGGGACCGCAAAATGTGGGAATTCCCACGATTCCAGGTTGCAGGCGGGACCGGTCCCGCCGTCGGCGGGACCACTTTACCTGTGAATTTATAGGAGCGGGACCGCATACCCCGTTTGGGAATTATAATAATATACCAGGGGGGGTCAGGTGATGTTTTGGAGGGTGGGGTGTGGGAAGATTCTTGGGGAGGTGATGTTTTGGAGGTGGGGTGTGGGAAGATTCTTGGGGAGATATCTTGTCTATCTAGCGTTGTATCCCTGGATGTCTTCTAAATGGGGTCTCTGGACCGCGCATGTCTTCCAAGCGCTTTGTCTTCGACATGGCGCTTGCAAGTCTGCGGTTTCCAGCTTTCACTCCTGCCGCGCTATGCCTTTGGCATTGGGATTTTCAGCCTTGACATGGTCTCATTCCAAGCGCTCTATGTCTTGACCATGGCGCTTGCAAGTCTGCGGTTGCCAGCTTTCCCTCCTAGTGTCCATGCCTTTGGCATGGTGCTTTCGAACCTTCACATGGCCGCTCTCACTCCAAGCGCTCTATGTCTTTGGCATGGCGCTTTCCACATAGTGCACGGCTTGACTCTACTCATGCGGGCTTGCCATTGGATGCATGCGACGTGCCAGCAGCCACGTCAAATCACTCACATCCAGCTTTCCTGCTTGTCGTAGAAGACGTCTTCGTTTCCTTTCCTGCAGGCTATGGAGTACATGTCTTTCAACATGGGTTCAGCGTTCACATGTCCCACCTGCACTCACGAAAAGACACCGTATCCATGCATTTACATGCACTCTCCTGGTTCTGTAGTTCTTTGGTGGCTGCTGCTAACTGGCGTTTCAAATTTTTGCGCTCTTCCTTCAGCACAGCAACCCTATCAGCCGCGGCCGGTGGGGCTGCAGCTGCCGCGGCGTTTGCATCAGCAGCGGACATGGCACTCAAGGCGGGCGAACAACAGGCTTGCTCCACTCAAACTGCATGCAGTCCTCAAGATGATCCGGTGTTCTCTTTGTGCTTGCCTGGTACCTCCTTTTCACCCCTGTTCACGACCCCAGAAACATGGCTACGAGAATGTGACAAAATGGTCATGCACCGATGTACCCTGATAGTATGTCTGCCAATGTGTGCTCTGCCGCGCAATTTTTCTCCCGGCTCGCACCTCGTCACAACAGAGCCGTGTACTCGTACGCCATACGGCGTCGCTCAGGCCAGATGCTTTGCATGGCTTCTTTAGAGGGCTTGCTGCCTGGAGGCATATGCAGTGGCATATCCATAAATTTTCGCAACTCCGTATGGAGGTGCGCCGTATCGGGCGGCTTCGCCGCACCAACAGATTCAAAAGTGCGTTTCCAACTCTTGCCGGCAAAGTAGCTGGGACACTGCATGAGTTCAAAAAGCCAGGCTAACGGGTCTATCAAACCCTCACAGGAACCTGCCCTCAGTTCCTGGTACTTCCTCTTCAAATGTGTTTTCAATGGGTGGAAACCTGCTATATCTAACGGTTGGATTTTGTCTGTACATCCGGCTGGTATGTACAGGAGCTGGACACCATTGCGCCGAGCGCACACCATGGTTTCCTTTGCGAGATGTGAGGACGCAACATCCAGCAACAAGATAGGTTGAAATGGATAAGGTTTTAAGACTTTGCCTAGATCGCGCACAATCTTGGTGATGTTCTTGCAGGATGTCCAAGCACTTTTCTGACGTACTATGTGCAGCGCCGTTTGTGGCAAGCGCCGCTGGCCCCTCAGCAACTTCTGTGTCAGCTTGGTCTCAGTCCCAAAAAGGTAGTGCGGCAACTTGCCTTGAATATGCGGCGCATCACAAATGATGCTCACATAGGTCAAAGCCCCTCGCACGTCTTGTTTCCGGACAGGCATGCGAAGACTGGCATGTCGTGGCAAAGCAACGCAGCCGGGCAATTGCAGCATGGTGTAGGGAATGCTAGTTTCGTCTAAATTCAAAAACAGCGGAGTCTTGTCCACAAACTTCGTGTTCACGTAGTAGGAGAGTAACTGCCAAAAGGTTCTCACCTGACAGGGCGAAGCCGAGCAGGGAGGCTAGGAAAACATGACCACATGTGGGAGCAGGTCCGAATTGCAATGAGCTTGCCCGGCCCCATTTTTGGAGCCGGAAAACGGTCGCAAAAACACGACCGTGCTTGGCGCCTTAGCCTGCACCGTGACTGGGTCCCTGTGCACTTGTGGACGTAGGACTCGGCGCCGCAGGTTCCACTTGGCTCGGAAGCGCTGCACCCATTGATTCACATGCCGGCGAGGCGGCAAACCCTCCAGGAGGCTGCCAAACCGCGCTTTCTCCCACGTGGCATAGACATCCAGCGATAGCGGTGCTACACCGACGTGGTTGCAAGCCAGAACCCAGTTGAAAGTGTTAGCCTCTGCCAGAAAAGCGGCTGCATGCCGCACTGGCCGTGCCCACGGAGTCGCGGAAGGTGAAAAAATGTGCTGCAAGTCTAAGTCTGTGGTGCTCAAAAACAAATCTTCCACCACAACCCGTGTTGTCCCTGAGGTCGGCTTGACTGCTGGCCACAGGGCAGCGAAGCGAAGCGCTAGCTCCATATTGCAGTCCGACAACACATAGACGGCAACGATCGCTTTGCAAGCAAGAGGGCTAAAACCTCCAGAGGCTGCTTCCTTCTTTGCTCGGTATCTGGCATGCTTGGCTTGCACTCCGGCCGCTCTGTTTCTGGCAAGGTCTGCTTGCAAAGTTGCAATGGTTTCTGCTAAAGCCACTGGAGTCGCCGCAGGTGCGTGAGCCATGGGGCAAGGCTGCGGCCACCTGGGTGCTGTCTTGGATGTCTTTGCATGGAAGCCTATACCCTTCTGTTGCTGGGCTGTGACTCTGTGGCATATGAATGCGAAAAATTGGTGCTGTTACAGCCATGTCCTGTGACTCATGTGGCGCTGGATCCACACCGAAGGCCCGACATAGCTGCTGCATGCAATCTGTGAGTGATGGCTGAGCGGCGGCTGCAACAGATTCTCCATGCTGACCTAAACACAACCTCCTGGACTGCAACTCCTAGAAGGAACCCTTGCAACTCTGAGAAACAATGCACGTACAGCATGCACCCACATGGCAGAAGCACATTGAGGGTTCAAGCAGCTGTAGACCCAAATCTCCCCCGCAGGCGGTTTCACAAACCTAACCCAAGCCATGCCTTTCTCTACCCCATGCAGGCTGTTACTCCAAATGATAACACGGGCCGGTAAGCTGCACCAAATGCTGATTCTCGCGAATCCATGGTTCGTCATCATCCCAGTCAGTTGATTCATCTATGGTGATCACAATGGGGACCCTGAATAAATAAACCTGATATGAGAATATGTTCGTCTGTGACTGGCCTAAGCGATGAAAGTCTGGGTTTGCCTGAAATAAGGCCCGCTGAGATAGCACAAAGGACATAGAATTGCAATTGTCGAACAGGATAAAGCCGTGAGAATCTCTGTCGTAATGTTGTAACTCAGCGGCCGTGGCACCCTGGACAGTTTGAATGAAAGGAGGCTTCTGGATATACGTAGGCAAAACGAAATGGAGGCATTTTGCCAAGGTGCTTTTGCCAGCGCGCGAAGGCGCCCGGAGCACAAGAAATTTGTACCGAGAATCTAAAATGGAATACTGTTTGGCCCAGTCTTCGACTCGGGCAACCACTTCTGGCAAAAATGGCTTTTGCAATGGCTGGAGCTGGGCCACCACTTCGGCCTGCTCACGTCGGAGGCGACTTTCGCTCTCCTGCTGCATGACTGCTTCCACAGCGCGTTTGCGGGTGATATAGCCCAAGCGCACCTGCAACCTGCTGCACACGGTGTTGACACTTTTATAGTGATAATTCTGGAGACATTGGCCCTCTTTCTGAAAATGCATCTATAGAATCAGAGACCCCAAGGTATTTTCAAGTTGACAATCTCTTTAGAATCGCTGCCCCCAAGTCACTCTCGTAGAGCCGTTTTTTGGTTGGGGGGGTTAGTTGGCCTTCTATAAAATCAGGCTCCCCAAGTGTCATTCATTGACAGCTGACCTGAATGCTCCAGTTGCTCTTGCCTACCTTACCTTATGCATTCCCAATTTTATAGAGCTCAAAGGCTCCAAGTGTTCACTGTCAACCTCTTCGATTATATACAAGGATGATCAATGATGATGAACGAATTGTTGTGGGAAATTTGTTCTGCCAATACTTCTCTATAGAATTGAAGAACATGACATACACCCAAAGAGAACAGATCCAACTATAGAATCGCAGTGGCTAAGGCTTTCTGCTGACTAGGACTCAGTGCTGTATTCAACATGAAATCTCTATAGAATCAGAGGCCCCAAGGTCCTCTATACAATTGAAAGCGTTGACACTGGGTAGGTACCCCTAAACAAAGCAGGGGGTTAAAACGCACCATTTTCCAGGACCCAACGTTCTTGATTCTGTAGAGGAAATTCCAAGGGGGATATTTGAAGGTATCTGAAGATATGTTACGGCCAAATTATTGCTTATGTTCGGACACTTTATCAGACTCGAAGCAGCACTTTTATAAACAACATAGGTGTTTGTGACGTTCCCTATTCTATGAAATGGACCTGCTATGAAGTGGTCCCACTGAAATTCACATTGGGTTTATGTTATGTTCCATTTCATACAAATCTTTTCGGAGTTGGTCAATATTCTGGTACCCGAAAACTGCCCGCACGCCACCCTTTCGCGAACCGTTCGCGCCCCAGCAGAATCGGGACAAGGAATTCTGATCATGTTTTCGTGCGCATATGTGTTTATACATAGTGGTATGCAGACCTCGTTGAATTTTAAGGTTTCTCCATCCCACTTTATTACTTGTATATTATGGTACCCATATTCCAGACCACATAAAATATGATAAAGAAACATTTATAGTATGGGTTTAATCATTTCATCCGGACATGGGTTCTTCCCTTCCATATAGAGCTTCAATCAAGGGGGATCGATAAACAGCTATTGACAAGTCAACTGCAATGACACCGCCTAAAGTGAGTCTTTGGCATCCGCACCCCTGGGTCCATGTATATATATATAAATAGATATATATATATATCCATAGATAGATATAGATAGATATAGAAAGACATATCTTTGTATAGATCTGTCTCGAAGAGATATATATATATGTGTGTGTGCGTGTGTATCTAAATCTCTCGAAAAATGTCTCTATATATCTACATATGCTGATCGCCATGCAGCCATGGAGCGTCCAATAAATGTGGACCCTGATGTATCTCCGGAATGAAAACAATGCTGCTTAACCCAGGCACGCGTACTGCAGGTACTGCTGATGAGAAAGCTTGTGCCCACTCCACAGCGCATCCAGCCATCTGCCCTGCACTGTGTAGTCCTTGAACGCCTCGTAGGAGCTGGTGGCAACGAAATGGGTTCCTACCTGCACAGATCGCCCGGGTGAATTCCACCCAGCACTCAAGGCATGTCAGCCGAGGAAATGATCTGGTGGTGGGTCCAGACAATTAGATTAGATGTGATGCTGGCGACGAAACAATCTACATATGCCGCTTGCTGTCAATTCCTGTCTCTGCAAACGGCCATTTATCGCGAAGCAAAAAGTTTCTTTCGCGCATCCTTCGCGAACTGCATGTGTATCTTTCGCGCAACCCATGTTGAGCAATAACTCCGCTTATGAAGATTCAATCGGCACAGGCCAAATCACACCAAATTAGCACGGAAAAGTGCTTCTGCAAGGAAAATACGTTAAGAGGTAAAAGGGGAGAGCGAAAAGGAAGGGAGTGGGACAAGGGAACATGACGATAGACGGAAATAAATAAGCATCACTCCTTGCAAACATTGTGCTAGCATCACGGAATCCCCTTCGCGAACAGGTTCTTGCTGCTGAGGAACTTTTTTAGCAAGGCTTACTGGCCACGCCCTTCAAAATGCCCTTTAACTTTACCTAGTCTTTTGCAGCACTTGCGTGCAACTGTCGTGCAAAGACTTGTCTCCGCAGACCACAGCCAGGAGCACGGGGGGGCGGCAAAGGAAAAGCAAACACCAGGTGCCTTGGTGTTTTGCTCTTGCAAAGTGTCCCTGTTCGAAGCTTGGCTGCTGCATTTCGCGGTTGTTTCTTGAGACTTCAGAAAGCAACGTTAGGCAGGACCAGCGGCAGGTGAAAGGATGTGCTTGGCCACCATGGTATTTGGCTCTGGCGAAGCGTGACCTTCGGAAGCTGGCTGCTACCTATGAAGGGAAAAGCCAATGTGCGGTCCCAGTCTCCTGCCGGACCCCGACAGCAGGGAGGCGGTGGTAGCCCTTAACAAGCGGTACTGTAGACAATGAGGATGATGCATTCTAGCCACCGTTCGCGACACTTTCGCGAAGCAAACAGTTTCTGTTTCGCAAACAAACTTTCGCGCGGGGTCCCAGCACAAATGAACTGTGTTTGCAATTGAAACTCGTTATCAGGACCTTCATATGGATCACCACATATATATGTTTATATGCAGAGATATATTTCGATATATCGATAGTGATAAATCTTGAATCAATGCGTACAAAGAAGAAGGATTGCCTATGCAAGACCAACCACGTAGATAGCGGTCCAATGAGTTCAGTTCATCCAGATCAGGCTCGTGGGTGCCCAGACCAAGGTGGCCTACAAAATGTTTGACTGCAAACACGATCTGCTGCAAAGCTGCCAGGTCTACTGATGATCAACTAGAAACTACGTCATGCTGCTGCCACACGATCGGATTAGTGACAAAGGTGGCCTACATGAACTGCAACTTTCAACATGAGATAGAATGTCGTTACAAGGTAACCCAACGGAGATGCACTTTTGCAGCCCAAACGTAAAAATGTCCTTGGTCTGCCGCATCTCGCCAGCGTGCGCCCCGTGCCCGACATGGGGAAAGATTGGGCTGAATGCCCTTGAAAAGTCTCACCCGCCCCCCCTACCCCAACCCCTTCTCTCCTTTCATGATTGCCATTCGACTGGCCTGCTGCATTCCAGGCAGCAATGAATTGTAGACGCCACACCTCCGAACGCAAACTTGAATTGCCATCGTGGCAACTCCATTTGCCGACCCACTCACACGTTGGCAAGCCCAAGAAAGGAACTATCGAAAATCCGCCAGCTGCAGCTGCAAGGCATTGTAAAGGTACCACACTGCTCGTGCTCGAAGACGAAAGGGCGGGCTCACCTGTGAAAAATGTGCAACGATGAAGTGGCTGCGACTAGGACTCATGACTATACCCCTTCTAGTTCAGTCTCTCCCACCTGCATGCAAGGCTGAGGCTTGCCTACTGTCACTGATGCATGTCATGTCCATCCACTGCTCTAGGTCTCTTACCCTCCGGAAAGCACCGTCCCGGATGCCGGGACAGAATGGCAACTACTTGCGGTCTGACCTGGTCCTGGGGCTGCTGCCATATCCACATCCTCTTGGGTCGATGCTGCTGCACCAGCTTCGTCTGCTGCTGCAACGCCCTGCAAAGCTGATTAGAAACAGTGTGAACCAGAAGGCCGTGCAAACCCCGCGAATGGTAGCACCAACCAGGACGGCTGAGCAAGTCGCAGCAGGGTGAGAAATGTGAAAAGTGACCCGAACAACGGGTCGCAGTCTTTAGCACCCGACACACAGGTGAGGCACCTCATAGAGGTCAATGATGTCTCGCAGCTTCTGAGTGTCACTCGGAGACAAGGTGCAGTTCTCCAGGCGCTGTCGTTGCGCTGCAAAGTCGGCGCGAGACAATTCACCCCGAAATTTCGGCACCTCGAGCGGGTTGGCTTGCAGCAGTTCCCGCAACGAACCGCACGCAGCACGCTTCCGTGTCGTGGAGGATCTCATGGCTCGGCCCAAGTGCAATGCGGAAACATCCTGTTTGCATGGCATGTCTTGGGTGCAAGGCGCCAATGCGATGTGCTACGTCAGTTGCTTGCGACACCCCGCTTTGCTGTCAGGTGGCCCATTTCCTTTGGAGAGGGCTTGACACTAGAAACAGCAAGGAACGCACCACCACGTCCTTAAAGCAGAATGCAGGTCACAGGCTTGGGCATGAAAAAAGCACATGGAGCAGATAGTCTGCTAGGATTCCATTGTCACAAACAGCTGGACGTGCGTGCATATGGCCCACAGGTCTGGAAAAAGCGTGTCGACCGTTGACACCCAGGAATGCTGCTGATGATTTCCGCTAGAGAAATGTGACTGGTAGAGGCACGTGTCTGAGTAGCAATATCTACAGAGACGGTCTGCCCCAGAAACAAACCGCTCACGGCCCATGTTTTCACCCGACGTGACTGCAGTTCTCTCCGGCTGCCGCTTCGCACACGTGCGATCCACAGACGCCATGCTGCGACAGCACTGCAAAAAAAAGGAATGGAAGCTGGAAGAAGGGGTGGAAAAGAGGTAGATGTGATGTGGGAACATTGCCGCTGCAAATGATGGAATGGGAAGGATGTGCATGGGGGTAATGTCTTAAAGCTGCTGTTGCTGCTGCGCGCGACAGTACGCAATTACTATAGGCGGACCGCAGCGGGACCGCGGCGGGACCGCAAAATGTGGGAATTCCCACGATTCCAGGTTGCAGGCGGGACCGGTCCCGCCGTCGGCGGGACCACTTTACCTGTGAATTAATAGGAGCGGGACCGCATACCCCGTTTGGGAATTATAATAATATACCAGGGGGGGTCAGGTGATGTTTTGGAGGTGGGGTGTGGGAAGATTCTTGGGGATGTGATGTTTTGGAGGTGGGGTGTGGGAAGATTCTTGGGGAGATATCTTGTCTATCTAGCGTTGTATCCCTGGATGTCTTCTAAATGGGGTCTCTGGACCGCGCATGTCTTCCAAGCGCGTTGTCTTCGACATGGCGCTTGCAAGTCTGCGGTTTCCAGCTTTCACTCCTGCCGCGCTATGCCTTTGGCATTGGGATTTTCAGCCTTGACATGGTCTCATTCCAAGCGCTCTATGTCTTGACCATGGCGCTTGCAAGTCTGCGGTTGCCAGCTTTCCCTCCTAGTGTCCATGCCTTTGGCATGGTGCTTCGAACCTTCACATGGCCGCTCTCACTCCAAGCGCTCTATGTCTTTGGCATGGCGCTTTCCACATAGTGCACGGCTTGACTCTACTCATGCGGGCTTGCATTGGATGCATGCGACGTGCCAGCAGCCACGTCAAATCACTCACATCCAGCTTTCCTGCTTGTCGTAGAAGACGTCTTCGTTTCCTTTCCTGCAGGCTATGGAGTACAGGTCTTTCAACATGGGTTCAGCGTTCACATGTCCCACCTGCACTCACGAAAAGACACCGTATCCATGCATTTACATGCACTCTCCTGGTTCTGTAGTTCGGGTGGGTGGCTCTGCAATGGCGTTTCAATTTTTGGCTCTTCCTTCAGCACACATCCCTATCAGCCGCGCCGGTGGGGGCTGCCGCTGCCGCGTCGTTGTCATCAGCAGCGACATGCACTCAAGCGGGCGAACAACGGCTTGCGACCTCAAACTGCAATGCATTCCCTCAAGATGAATCCTGTGTTTCTCTTTGTGCTTGCCTGGTACCTCCTTTTCACCCCTGTTCACGCCCCCGAAACATGCTACGAGAATGTGCAATGGTCATGCACCGATGTACCCTTGATAGTATGTCTGCCAATGTGTGCTCTGCCGCGCAATTTTTCTCCCGGCTCGCGCCTCGTCACAACAGAGCCGTGTACGCGTACGCCATACGGCGTCGCTCAGGCCAGATGCTTTGCATGGCTTCTTTAGAGGGCTTGCTGCCTGGAGGCATATGCATTGGCATATCCATAAATTTTCGCAACTCCGTATGGAGGTGCGCCGTATCGGGCGGCTTCGCCGCACCAACAGATTCAAAAGTGCGTTTCCAACTCTTGCCGGCAAAGTCGCTGGGACACTGCATGAGTTCAAAAAGCCAGGCTAACGGGTCTATCAAACCCTCACAGGAACCTGCCCTCAGTTCCTGGTACTTCCTCTTCAAATGTGTTTCAATGGGTGGAAACCTGCTATATCTAACGGTTGGATTTTGTCTGTACATCCGGCTGGTATGTACAGGAGCTAGGAACACCATTGCGGCCGAGCGCACAACCATGGTTTTCCTTTTTGGCGAGAT
The DNA here is from genome assembly GCA_947184155.2 of Cladocopium goreaui. Lineage (NCBI taxonomy): Eukaryota > Dinophyceae > Suessiales > Symbiodiniaceae > Cladocopium > Cladocopium goreaui. The sequence goes on from CAMXCT020003934.1 coordinate 19,940, forward strand.
GTGAGGACGGCACCATCCAGCAAAACAAGATAGGTTGAACATGGAAGGTTTTTAAAATACTTTGCCTAGATCGCTCAACAATCTTGGGTGATGTTTCTTGCAGGAAGTGTCCAAGCCACTTTCCCTTACTACGTATGTGCAGCGCCGTTTTTTGGGCAACGCACGCTTGCCCCTCAGCACTTCTGTGTCGCTTGGTCCTCATTCCCAAAAGGTATTTCTGCAACTTGCCTTGAATATGGCGGCGCATCACCAAAAAATGAATGCCTCACATAGGTCAAGCCCTCGCACGTCTTTGTTTTTTCCCGGTACAGGCATGCGAAGACTGGCAATGTCCCCTGGCAAACAACGCAACCGGGCATTGCAGCATGGTGTATAAGGGAATTCTAGTTTTTTTTTCGTCTAAATTCAAAAACAGCGGAGTCTTGTCCACAAACTTCGTGTTCACGTAGTAGGAGAGTAACTGCCAAACGGTTCTCACCTGACAGGGCGAAGCCGAGCAGGGAGGCTAGGAAAACATGACCACATGTGGGAGGAGGTCCGAATTGCAATGAGCTTGCCCGGCCCCATTTTTGGAGCCGGAAAACGTTCGCAAAAACACGACCGTGCTTGGCGCCTTAGCCTGCACCGTGACTGGGTCCCTGTGCACTTGTGGACGTAGGACTCGGCGCCGCAGGTTCCACTTGGCTCGGAAGCGCTGCACCCATTGATTCACATGCCGGCGAGGCGGCAAACCCTCCAGGAGGCTGCCAAAACGCGCTTTCTCCCACGTGGCATAGACATCCAGCGATAGCGGTGCTACACCGACGTGGTTGCAAGCCAGAACCCAGTTGAAAGTGTTAGCCTCTGCCAGAAAAGCGGCTGCATGCCGCACTGGCCGTGCCCACGGAGTCGCGGAAGGTGAAAAAATGTGCTGCAAGTCTAAGTCTGTGGTGCTCAAAAACAATCTTCCACCACAACCCGTGTTGTCCCTGAGGTCGGCTTGACTGCTGGCCACAGGGCAGCGAAGCGAAGCGCTAGCTCCATATTGCAGTCCGACAACACATAGACGGCAAGGATCGCTTTGCAAGCAAGAGGGCTAAAACCTCCAGAGGCTGCTTCCTTCTTTGCTCGGTATCTGGCATGCTTGGCTTGCACTCCGGCCGCTCTGTTTCTGGCAAGGTCTGCTTGCAAAGTTTCAATGGTTTCTGCTAAAGCCACTGGAGTCGCCGCAGGTGCGTGAGCCATGGGGCAAGGCTGCGGCCACCTGGGTGCTGTCTTGGATGTCTTTGCATGGAAGCCTATACCCTTCTGTTGCTGGGCTGTGACTCTGTGGCATATGAATGCGAAAATTGGTGCTGTTACAGCCATGTCCTGTGACTCATGTGGCGCTGGATCCACACCGAAGGCCCGACAGAGCTGCTGCATGCAATCTGTGAGTGATGGCTGAGCGGCGGCTGCAACAGATTCTCCATGCTGACCTAAACACAACCTCCTTGACTGCAACTCCTAGAAGGAACCCTTGCAACTCTGAGAAACAATGCACGTGCAGCATGCACCCACATGGCAGAAGCACATTGAGGGTTCAAGCAGCTGTAGACCCAAATCTCCCCCGCAGGCGGTTTCACAAACCTAACCCAAGCCATGCCTTCTCTACCCCATGCAGGCTGTTACTCCAAATGATAACACGGGCCGGTAAGCTGCACCAAATGCTGATTCTCGCGAATCCATGGTTCGTCATCATCCCAGTCAGTTGATTCATCTATGGTGATCACAATGGGACCCCTGAATAAATAAACCTGATATGAGAATATGTTCGTCTGTGACTGGCCTAAGCGATGAAAGTCTGGGTTTGCCTGAAATAAGGCCCGCTGAGATAGCACAAAGGACATAGATTTGCAATTGTCGAACAGGATAAAGCCGTGAGAATCTCTGTCGTAATGTTGTAACTCAGCGGCCGTGGCACCCTGGACAGTTTGAATGAAAGGAGGCTTCTGGATATACGTAGGCAAAACGAAATGGAGGCATTTTGCCAAGCTGCTTTTGCCAGCGCGCGAAGGCGCCCGGAGCACAAGAAATTTGTACCGAGAATCTAAAATGGAATACTGTTTGGCCCAGTCTTCGACTCGGGCAACCACTTCTGGAAAAAATGGCTTTTGCAATGGCTGGAGCTGAGCCACCACTTCGGCCTGCTCACGTCGGAGGCGACTTTCGCTCTCCTGCTGCATGACTGCTTCCACAGCGCGTTTGCGGGTGATATATCCCAAGCGCACCTGCAACCTGCTGCACACGGTGTTGACACTTTTATAGTGATAATTCTGGAGACATTGGCCCTCTTTCTGAAAATGCATCTATAGAATCAGAGACCCCAAGATATTTTCAAGTTGACAATCTCTTTAGAATCGCTGCCCCCAAGTCACTCTCGTAGAGCCCTTTTTTGGTTGGGGGGGTTAGTTGGCCTTCTATAAAATCAGGCTCCCCAAGTGTCATTCATTGACAGCTGACCTGAATGCTCCAGTTGCTCTTGCCTACCTTACCTTATGAATTCCCAATTTTATAGAGCTCAAAGGCTCCAAGTGTTCACTGTCAACCTCTTCGATTATATACAAGGATGATCAATGATGATGAACGAATTGTTGTGGGAAATTTGTTCTGCCAATACTTCTCTCTAGAATTGAAGAACATGACATACCCCCAAAGAGAACAGATCCAACTATAGAATCGCAGTGGCTAAGGCTTTCTGCTGACTAGGACTCAGTGCTGTATTCAACATGAAATCTCTATAGAATCAGAGGCCCCCAGGTCCTCTATACAATTGAAAGCGTTGACACTGGGTAGGTACCCCTAAACAAAGCAGGGGGTTAAAACGCACCATTTTCCAGGACCCAACGTTCTTGATTCTGCAGAGGAAATTCCAAGGGGGATATTTGAAGGTATCTGAAGATATGTTACGGCCAAATTATTGCTTATGTTCGGACACGTTATTCAGACTCGAAGCAGCACTTTTATAAACAACATAGGTGTTTGTGACGTTCCCTATTCTATGAAATGGACCTGCTATGAAGTGGTCCCACTGAAATTCACATTGGGTTATGTTATGTTCCATTTCATACAAATCTTTTCGAGTTGGTCAATATTCTGGTAACCCGAAAAACTGCCCGCACGCCACCCTTTCGCGAACCGTTCGCGCCCCAGCAGAATCGGGACAGGAATTCTGACATGTTTCGTGCGCATATGTTGTTTATACATAGTGGTATGCAGACCTCGTTGAATTTTAAGGTTTCTCCATCCCACTTTATTACTTGTATATTATGGTACCCATATTCCAGACCACATAAAATATGATGATAAAGAAACATTTATAGTATGGGTTTAATCATTTCATCCGGACATGGGTTCTTCCCTTCCATATAGAGCTTCAATCAAGGGGATCGATAAAACAGCTATGACAGTCAACTGCAATGACACCGCCTAAAGTGAGTCTTGGCATCCGCACCCTGGGTCCATGTATATATATATAAATAGATATATATATCCATAATAGATATAGTAGATATAGAAAGACATATCTTTGTATAGATCTGTCTCGAAGAGATATTATATATATATTGTGTGTGTGTGCGTGGTGTATCTAAATCTCTCGAAAAATGTCTCTATATATCTACATATGCTGATCGCCATGCAGCCATAGAGCGTCCAATAAATGTGGACCCTGATGTATCTCCGGAATGAAAACAATGCTGCTTAACCCAGGCACGCGTACTGCAGGTACTGCTGATGAGAAAGCTTGTGCCCACTCCACAGCGCATCCAGCCATCTGCCCTGCACTGTGTATTCCTTGAACGCCTCGTAGGAGCTGGTGGCAACGAAATGGGTTCCTACCTGCACAGATCGCCCGGGTGAATTCCACCCAGCACTCAAGGCATGTCAGCCGAGGAAATGATCTGGTGGTGGGTCCCGACAATTAGATTAGATGTGATGCTGGCGACGAAACAATCTACATATGCCGCTTGCTGTCAATTCCTGTCTCTGCAAACGGCCATTTATCGCGAAGCAAAAAATTTCTTTCGCGCATCCTTCGCGAACTGCATGTGTATCTTTCGCGCAACCCATGTTGAGCAATAACTCCGCTTATGAAGATTCAATCGGCACAGGAGGCCCAACACAACTCAACATCACAACCAAATTAGCACGGAAAAGTGCTTCATAGCCTTGCAAACATTGTGCTAGCATCACGGAATCCCTGCGCGAACAGGTTCTTGCTGCTGAGGAACTTTTTTAGCAAGGCTTACTGGGCCACGCCCTTCAAAATGCCCTTTAACTTTACCTAGTCTTTTGCAGCACTTGCGTGCAACTGTCGTGCAAAGACTTGTCTCCGCATACCACAGCCAGGAGCACGGGGGGGCGGCAAAGGAAAAGCAAACACCAGGTGCCTTGGTGTTTGGCTCTTGCAAAGTGTCCCTGTTCGAAGCTTGGCTGCTGCATTTCGCGGTTGTTTCTTGAGACTTCAGAAAGCAACGTTAGGCATGACCAGCGGCAGGTGCAAGGATGTGCTTGGCCACCATGGTATTTGGCTCTGGCGAAGCGTGACCTTCGGAAGCTGGCTGCTACCTATGAAGGGAAAAGCCAATGTGCGGTCCCAGTCTCCTTCCGGACCCCCGACAGCAGGGAGGCGGTGGTAGCCCTTAACAAGCGGTACTGTAGACAATGAGGATGATGCATTCTAGCCACCGTTCGCGACACTTTCGCAAAGCAAACAGTTTCTGTTTCGCAAACAAACTTTCGCGCGGGGTCCCAGCACAAATGAACTGTGTTTGCAATTGAAACTCGTTATCAGGACCTTCAGATGGATCACCACATATATATGTTTATAATGCAGAGAGATTATATTTCGCTATATCGATATGTAAATCGTTGAATCAAGCGTACAAAGAAAGAAGGATTGCCTATGCAATACAACCAACGTATATAGCGTTCCAAATGAAGTTCAGTCATCCAAATCAGGCCTCGTGGGTGCCCAGACCAGTGGCCTACAAAGTTTTGGACTGCAACGACGATCTGTCTGCAAATGGCCCCAGGTCTACTTATATCAACTAGAAGCTACGTCATGCTGCTGCCACAGATCGGATTATTAGTGACAAGGTGGCCTACCTGAACTGCAACTTTTTTTGTTTTTTTTTTTTTTTTACCTTTTCACATTGAGATAGAATGTCGTTACAAGTAACCCAACGAGATGCACCTTTCGCAGCCCAAACGTAAAATGTCCTGGTCTCCCAATATCTCGCCAGCGTGCGCCCGGGCCGACATGGGAAAGATTGGGCTGAAATGCCCGTGAAACGAGCGCCGTGATGATTTGCCAGTCGACGGGGCGGGCACTAGATTCCCGGAAGCAATGAATTATGTAGACGGCCAGCACCTCCGAACTCAAACTTGATTCCATCGGTCACGCCATTTGCCGGGGACCCACTCACAACGTTGCAAGCCAATAAGGAACTCATCGAAATCCGCCACTGCAGCTGCAGGAATTGTAGGTTTACCAACACTGCTCGTGCTCGAAGACGAAAAAGGCCGGGCATCCCTGTGAAAAAAAAAAAAAAAAAATTGTGCAACATGAAGTGGCTGCGACTAGGACTCTCTACTTCAACCCTTCTAGTTCAGTCTCTCCCATCTGCATGCAAGGCTGAGGCTTGCCTACTGTCACTGATGCATGTCATGTCCATCCACTGCTCTAGGTCTCTTACCCTCCGGAAAGCACCGTCCCGGATGCAGGGACAGAATGGCAACTACTTGCGGTCTGACCTGGTCCTGGGCTGCTGCCATATCCACATCCTCTTGGGTCGATGCTGCTGCACCAGCTTCGTCTGCTGCTGCAACGCCCTGCAAAGCTGATTAGAAACAGTGTGAACCAGAAGGCCGTGCAAACCCAGCGAATGGTAGCACAACCAGGACGGCTGAGCAAGTCGCAGCAGGGTGAGAAATGTGAAAAGTGACCCGAACAATGGGTCGCAGGCTTTAGCACCCGACAAACAGGTGAGGCACCTCATAGAGGTCAATGATGTCTCGCAGCTTCTGAGTGTCACTCGGAGACAAGGTGCAGTTCTCCAGGCGCTGTCGTTGCGCTGCAAAGTCGGCGCGAGACAATTCACCCGAAATTTCGGCACCTCGAGCTGGTTGGCTTGCAGCAGTTCCCGCAACGACCCGCACGCAGCACGCTTCCGTGTCGTGGAGGATCTCATGGCTCGGCCCAAATGCAATGCGGAAACATCCTGTCTGCATGGCATGTCTTGGGTGCAAGGCTCCAATGCGATGTGCTACGTCAGTTGCTTGCGACACCCCGCTTTGCTGTCAGGGGGCCCATTTCCTTTGGAGGGGGCTTGACACTAGAAACAGCAAGGAACTCACCACCACGTCCTTAAAGCAGAATGCAGGTCACAGGCTTGAGCATGAAAAAAGCACATGTAGCAGATAGTCTGCTAGGATTCCATTGTCACAAACAGCTGGACGTGCATATGGCCCACAGGTCTGGAAAAAGCGTGTCGACCGTTGACACCCAGGAATGCTGCTGATGATTTCCGCTAGAGAAAAGTGACTGGTAGAGGCACGTGTCTGAGTAGCAATATCTACAGAGACGGTCTGCCCCAGAAACAAAACCGCTCACGGCCCATGTTTTCACCCGACGTGACTGCAGTTCTCTCCGGCTGCCGCTTCGCACACGTGCAATCCACAGACGCCATGCTGCAACAGCACTGCAAAAAAAAGGAATGGAAGCTGGAAGAAGGGGTGGAAAAGAGGTAGATGTGATGTGGGAACATGGCCGCTGCAAATGATGGAATGGGAAGGATGTGCATGGGGTTAATGTCTTAAAGCTGCTGTTGCTGCTGCGCGCGACAGTACGCAATTACTATAGGCGGGACCGCAGCGGGACCGCGGCGGGACCGCAAAATGTGGGAATTCCCACGATTCCAGGTTGCAGGCGGGACCGGTCCCGCCGTCGGCGGGACCACTTACCTGTGAATTTATAGGAGCGGGACCGCATACCCCGTTTGGGAATTATAATAATATACCAGGGGGGGTCAGGTGATGTTTTGGAGGTGGGGTGTGGGAAGATTCTTGGGGAGGTGATGTTTTGGAGGTGGGGTGTGGGAAGATTCTTGGGGAGATATCTTGTCTATCTAGCGTTGTATCCCTGGATGTCTTCTAAATGGGGTCTCTGGACCGCGCATGTCTTCCAAGCGCTTTGTCTTCGACATGGCGCTTGCAAGTCTGCGGTTTCCAGCTTCCACTCCTGCCGCGCTATGCCTTTGGCATTGGGATTTTCAGCCTTGACATGGTCTCATTCCAAGCGCTCTATGTCTTGACCATGGCGCTTGCAAGTCTGCGGTTGCCAGCTTTCCCTCCTAGTGTCCATGCCTTTGGCATGGTGCTTTCGAACCTTCACATGGCCGCTCTCACTCCAAGCGCTCTAAGTCTTTGGCATGGCGCTTTCCACATAGTGCACGGCTTGACTCTACTCATGCGGGCTTGCCATTGGATGCATGCGACGTGCCAGCAGCCACGTCAAATCACTCACATCCAGCTTCCTGCTTGTCGTAGAAGACGTCTTCGTTTCCTTTCCTGCAGGCTATGGAGTACATGTCTTTCAACATGGGTTCAGCGTTCACATGTCCCACCTGCACTCACGAAAAGACACCGTATCCATGCATTTACATGCACTCTCCTGGTTCTGTAGTTCTTTGGTGGCTGCTGCTACTGGCGTTTCAAATTTTTGCGCTCTTCCTTCAGCACAGCAACCCTATCAGCCGCGGCCGGTGGGGCTGCAGCTGCCGCGGCGTTTGCATCAGCAGCGGACATGGCACTCAATGCGGGCGAACAACAGGCTTGCTCCACTCAAACTGCATGCAGTCCTCAAGATGATCCTGTGTTCTCTTTGTGCTTGCCTGGTACCTCCTTTTCACCCCTGTTCACGACCCCAGAAACATGTCTACGAGAATGTGACAAAATGGTCATGCACCGATGTACCCTGATAGTATGTCTGCCAATGTGTGCTCTGCCGCGCAATTTTTCTCCCGGCTCGCACCTCGTCACAACAGAGCCGTGTACGCGTACGCCATACGGCGTCGCTCAGGGCCAGATGCTTTGCATGGCTTCTTAGAGGGCTTGCTGCCTGGAGGCATATGCAGTGGCATATCCATAAATTTTCGCAACTCCGTATGAGGTGCGCCGTATCGGGCGGCTTCGCCGCACCAACAGATTCAAAAGTGCGTTTCCACTCTTGCCGGCAAAGTAGCTGGGACACTGCATGAGTTCAAAAGCCAGGCTAACGGGTCTATCAAACCCTCACAGGAACTGCCCTCAGTTCCTGGTACTTCCTCTTCAAATGTGTTTTCAATGGGTGGAACCTGCTATATCTAACGGTTGGATTTTGTCTGTACATCCGGGGTATGTACAGGAGCTGGACACATTGCGCCGAGCGCACACCATGGTTTCCTTTGCGAGATGTGAGGACGCAACATCCAGCAACAAGATAGGTTGAAATGGATAAGGTTTTAAGACTTTGCCTAGATCGCGCACAATCTTGGTGATGTTCTTGCAGGATGTCCAACTTTTCTGACGTACTATGTGCAGCTCCGTTTGTGGCCAAGCGCCGCTGGCCCATCAGCAACTTCTGTGTCAGCTTGGTCTCAGTCCCAAAAAAGGTAGTGCGGCAACTTGCCTTGAATATGCGGCGCATCACAAATGATGCTCACATAGGTCAAACCCCTCGCACGTCTTGTTTCCGGACAGGCATGCGAAGACTGGCATGTCGTGGCAAAGCAACGCAGCCGGGCAATTGCAGCATGGTTGGGAATGTAGTTTCGTCTAAATTCAAAACAGCGGAGGTCTTGTCCACAACTTCGTGTTCACGTAGTAGGAGAGTAACTGCCAAAAGGTTTCTCACCTGACAGGCGAAAGCCGAGCAGGGAGGCTAGGAAAACATGACCACATGTGGGAGGAGGTCCGAATTGCAATGAGCTTGCCCGGCCCCATTTTTGGAGCCGGAAAAACGGTCGCAAAAACACGACCGTGCTTGGCGCCTTAGCCTGCCCGTGACTGGGTCCCTGTGCACTTGTGGACTAGGACTCGGCGCCGCAGGTTCCACTTGGCTCGAAAGCGCTGCACCCATTCGATTCACATGCCGGCGAGGCGGCAAAACCCTCCAGGAGGCTGCAAACCGCGCTTTCTCCCCACGTGGCATAACATCCACGATAGCGGTGCTACACCGCGGGTTTGCAAGCCAGAACCCAGTTGAAAGTGTTAGCCTCTGAAGAAAAGCGGCTGCATGCCGCACTGGCCGTGCCCACGGAGTCCGCGGAAGGTGAAAAAATGTGCTGCTGCAAGTCTAAGTCTGTGGTGCCAAAAACAAATCTTCTTCCACCACAACCCGTGTTGTCCCTGAGGTCGGCTTGACGCTGGCCACAGGGCAGCGAAGCGAAGCGCTAGCTCCATATTGCAGTCCGACAACACATAGACGGCAACGATCGCTTGCAAGCAAGAGGGCTAAAACCCTCCAGAGGCTGCTTCCTTCTTTGCTCGGTATCTGGCATGCTTGGCTTGCACTCCGGCCGCTCTGTTTCTGCAAGGTCTGCTTGCAAAGTTGCAATGGTTTCTGCTAAAGCCACTGGAGTCGCCGCGGTGCGTGAGCATGGGGCAAGGCTGCGGCCACCTGGGTTGCTGTCTTGGATGTCTTTGCATGGAAGCCTATACCCTTCTGTTGCTGGGCTGTGACTCTGTGGCATATGAATGCGAAAAATTGGTGCTGTTACAGCCATGTCCTGTGACTCATGTGGCGCTGGATCCACACCGAAGGCCCGACAGCTGCTGCATGCAATCTGTGAGTGATGGCTGAGCGGCGGCTGCAACAGATTCCCCATGCTGACCTAAACACAACCTCCTGGACTGCAACTCCTAGAGGAAAACCCTTGCAACTCTGAGAAACACAATGCACGTGCAGCATTGCACCACATGGCAGAAGCACATTGAGGGTTCAAGCAGCTGTAGACCCAAATCTCCCCCGCAGGCGGTTTTCACAAACAAACCTACCCAAGCCATGCCTTTCTCTACCCCATGCAGGCTGTTACTCCAAATGATAACACGGGCCGGTAAGCTGCACCAAATGCTGATTCTCGCGATCCCATGGTTCGTCATCTCCAGTCAGTTGATTCATCTATGGTGATCACAATGGGGACCCTGAATAAATAAACCTGATATGAGAATATGTTCGTCTGTGACTGGCCTAAGCGATGAAAGTCTGGGTTTGCCTGAAATAGGCCCGCTGAGATAGCACAAAGGACATAGAATTGCAATTGTCGAACAGGATAAAGCCGTGAGAATCTCTGTCGTAATGTTGTAACCAGCGGCCGTGGCACCCTGGACAGTTTGAATGAAAGGAGGCTTCTGGGGGATATACGTAGGCAAAACGAAATGGAGGCATTTTTGCCAAGGTGCTTTTGCCAGCGCGCGAAGCGCCCGGAGCACAAGAAATTTGTACCGAGAATCTAAAATGGAATACTGTTTGGCCAGTCTTCGACTCGGGCAACCACTTCTGGCAAAATGGCTTTGCAATGGCTGGAGCTGAGCCACCACTTCGGCCTGCTCACGTCGGAGCGACTTTCGCTCTCCTGCTGCATGACTGCTCCACGAGCGCGTTTGCGGGTGATATAGCCCAAGCGCACCTGCAACCTGCTGCACACGGTGTTGACACTTTTATAGTGATAATTCTGGAGACATTGGCCCTCTTCTGAAAATGCATCTATAGAATCAGAGACCCCAAGGTATTTTCAAGTTGACAATCTCTTTAGAATCGCTGCCCCCCAAGTCACTCTCGGAGAGCCGTTTTTTGGTTTGGGGGGGTTAGTTGGCCTTCTATAAAATCAGGCTCCCCAAGTGTCATTCATTGACAGCTGACTGAATGCTCCAGTTTGCTCTTGCCTACCTTACCTTAATGCATTCCCAATTTTATAGAGCTCAAAGGCTCCAAGTGTTCACTGTCAACCTCTTCGATTATATACAAGGATGATCATGATGATGAAAAATGTTGTGGGAAATTTTTCTGCCAATACTTCTCTATAGAATTGAAGAACATGACATACACCCAAAGAGAACAGATCCAACTATAGAATCGCAGTGGCTAAGGCTTTCTGCTGACTAGGACTCGTGCTGTATTCAACATGAAATCTCTATAGAATCAGAGGCCCCAAGGTCCTCTATACAATTGAAAGCGTGACACTGGGTAGGTACCCCTAAACAAAGCAGGGGGTTAAAACGCACCATTTTCCAGGACCCAAACGTTCTTGATTCTGTAGAGGAAATTCCAAGGGGGATATTTGAAGGTATCTGAAGATATGTTACGGCCAAATTATTGCTTATGTTCGGACACGTTATTCAGACTCGAAGCAGCACTTTTATAAACAACATAGGTGTTTGTGACGTTCCCTATTCTATGAAATGGACCTGCTATGAAGTGGTCCCACTGAAATTCACATTGGGTTATGTTATGTTCCATTTCATACAAATCTTTTCGAGTTGGTCAATATTCTGGTAACCCGAAAAACTGCCCGCACGCCACCCTTTCGCGAACCGTTCGCGCCCCAGCAGAATCGGGACAGGAATTCTGACATGTTTCGTGCGCATATGTTGTTTATACATAGTGGTATGCAGACCTCGTTGAATTTTAAGGTTTCTCCATCCCACTTTATTACTTGTATATTATGGTACCCATATTCCAGACCACATAAAATATGATGATAAAGAAACATTTATAGTATGGGTTTAATCATTTCATCCGGACATGGGTTCTTCCCTTCCATATAGAGCTTCAATCAAGGGGATCGATAAAACAGCTATGACAGTCAACTGCAATGACACCGCCTAAAGTGAGTCTTGGCATCCGCACCCTGGGTCCATGTATATATATATAAATAGATATATATATCCATAATAGATATAGTAGATATAGAAAGACATATCTTTGTATAGATCTGTCTCGAAGAGATATTATATATATATTGTGTGTGTGTGCGTGTGTATCTAAATCTCTCGAAAAATGTCTCTATATATTCTACATATGCTGATCGCCATGCAGCATGGAGGTCCAATAAATGTGGACATATGTACCTGATGTATCTCCGGAATGAAACAATGCTGCTTAAACCCAGGGCAGGTACTGCAGGTACTGCTGATGAGAAAGCTTGTGCCCACTCCGCACAGCGCATCCAGCCATCTGCCCTGCACTGTGTAGTCCTTGAAACGCCTCGTAGGAGCTGGTGGCAACGAAATGGGTTCCTACCTGCACAGATCGCCCGGGTGAATTCCACCAAGCACTCAAGGCATGTCAGCCGAGAAATGATCTGGTGGTGGGTCCAGACAATTAGATTAGATGTTGATGCTGGCGACGAAACAATCTACATATGCCGCTTGCTGTCAATTCCTGTCTCTGCAAACGGCCATTTATCGCGAAGCAAAAGTTTCTTTCGCGCAATCCTTCGCGAACTGCATGTGTATCTTTCGCGCAACCCATGTTGAGCAATAACTAATCCGCTTAGAAGATTTCAATCGGCACAGGCCAAATCACACCAAATTAGCACGGAAAAGTTGCTTCATAGCCTTGCAAACATTGTGCTAGCATCACGGAATCCCCTTCGCGAAACAGTTCTTGTGCTGAGGACTTTTTTAGCAAGGCTTACTGGGCCACGCCCTTCAAAATGCCCTTTAACTTTACCTAGTCTTTGCAGCACTTGCGTGCAACTGTCGTGCAAAGACTTGTCTCCGCAGACCACAGCCAGGAGCACGGGGGGGCGGCAAAGGAAAGCAAACACCAGGTGCCTGGTTTGGCTCTTGCAAAGTGTCCCTGTTCGAAGCTGGCTGCTGCATTTCGCGGTTGTTTCTTGAGACTTCAGAAAGCAACGTTAGGCAGGACCAGCGGCAGGTGGCAAGGATGTGCTTGGCCACCATGGTATTTGGCTCTGGCGAAGCGTGACCTTCGGAAGCTGGCTGCTACCTATGAAGGGAAAAGCCAATGTGCGGTCCCAGTCTCCTGCCGGACCCCCGACAGCAGGGAGGCGGTGGTAGCCCTTAACAAGCGTTACTGTAGACAATGAGGATTGATTCATTCTAGCCACCGTTCGCGACACTTTCGCGAAGCAAACAGTTTCTGTTTCGCAAACAAACTTTCGCGCGGGGTCCCAGCACAAATGAACTGTGTTTGCAATTGAAACTCGTTATCAGGACCTTCAGATGGATCACCACATATATATGTTTATATGCAGAGATATATTTCGATATATCGATAGTGATAATCTTGAATCAATGCGTACAAAGAAGAAGGATTGCCTATGCAAGACCAACCACGTAGATAGCGGTCCAATGAGTTCAGTTCATCCAAATCAGGCTCGTGGGTGCCCAGACCAAGGTGGCCTACAAATGTTTGACTGCAAACACGATCTGCTGCAAAGCTGCCAGGTCTACTGATGATCAACTAGAAGCTACGTCATGCTGCTGCCACACGATCGGATTAGTGACAAAGGTGGCCTACATGAACTGCAACTTTCAACATGAGATAGAATGTCGTTACAATGTAACCCAACGGAGATGCACCTTTGCAGCCCAAACGTAAAAATGTCCTTGGTCTGCCGCATCTCGCCAGCGTGCGCCCCGTGCCCGACATGGGGAAAGATTGGGCTGAATGCCCTTGAAAACGGAGCGCCGTGCAGATTGGCAGTCGAACGGGGCGGGGAATTCCAGGAAGCCAGAATATTGACGGCCAAGCCCTCCGAACGCAAACTTGATTCCATCGTGGCACTCCATTTGCCGACCCACTCACACGTTGCAAGCCAAGTAAGGAACTCATCGAAATCCGCCAGCTGCAGCTGCAAGGAATTGTAGGTTACCAACACGCTCGTGCTCGAAGACGAAAAGGGCGGCATCACCTGTGAAAAAATGTGCAACAATGAAGTGGCTGCGAAGGCCTCATGACTATACCCCTTCTAGTTCAGTCTCTCCCATCTGCATGCAAGGCTGAGGCTTGCCTACTGTCACTGATGCATGTCATGTCCATCCACTGCTCTAGGTCTCTTACCCTCCGGAAAGCACCGTCCCGGATGCAGGGACAGAATGGCAACTACTTGCGGTCTGACCTGGTCCTGGGGCTGCTGCCATATCCACTCCTCTTGGGTCGATGCTGCTGCACCAGCTTCGTCTGCTTGCTGCAACGCCCTGCAAAGCTGATTAGAAACAGTGTGACCAGAAGGCCGTGCAACCAGCGAATGGTAGCACCAACCAGGACGGCTGAGCAGCGCAGCAGGGTGAGAAATGTGAAAAGTGACCCGAACAACGGGTCGCAGTCTTTAGCACCCGACAACAGGTGAGGCACCTCATAGAGGTCAATGATGTCTCGCAGCTTCTGGTGTCACTCGGAGGACAAGGTGCAGTTCTCCAGGCGCTGTCGTGCGCTGCAAAGTCGGCGCGAGACAATTCAACCCCGAAATTTCGGCACCTCGAGCTGGTTGGCTTGCAGCAGTTCCCGCAACGACCCGCACGCAGCACGCTTCCGTGTCGTGGAGGATCTCAAGGCTCGGCCCAAGTGCAATGCGGAAACATCCTGTTTGCATGGCATGTCTTGGGTGCAAGGCTCCAATGCGATGTGCTACGTCAGTTGCTTGCGACACCCGCTTTGCTGTCAGGTGGCCCATTTCCTTTGGAGAGGGCTTGACACTAGAAACAGCAAGGAACTCACCACCACGTCCTTAAAGCAGAATGCAGGTCACAGGCTTGGGCATGAAAAAAGCACATGGAGCAGATAGTCTGCTAGGATTCCATTGTCACAACCACCTGCACGGTCTGGAAAAAGCGTGTCGACCGTTGACACCCAGGAATGCTGCTGATGATTTCCGCTAGAGAAATGTGACTGGTAGAGGCACGTGTCTGAGTAGCAATATCTACAGAGACGGTCTGCCCCAGAAACAAAACCGCTCACGGCCCATGTTTTCACCCGACGTGACTGCAGTTCTCTCCGGCTGCCGCTTCGACACGGCGATCCACATGACGTCCATTCTTGCGACAGCACTGGCAAAAAAAGGAAATGGAAGCTGGAAGAAAGGGTGAAATAGTAGATGTGTGTGGGAACATGGCCGCTGCAAATGAATTGAATGGGAAGGATGTGGCATGGGTGGTAATGTCTTAAGCTGGCTGTTTGCTGCGCGCGCGCGACAGTAGCAATTACTATAAGGGCTGGGACCGCAGCGGGACCGCAAACCGAAAATGTGGGAATTCCCACGATTCCAGGTTGCAGGCGGGACGGTCCCGCCGTTCGGCGGACCACTTTAACCTGTGAATTTATAGGAGGCGGGACCGCATACCCCGTTTGGGAATATATAATAACCAGGGGGGGTCAGGTGATGTTTGGAGTGGGGTTTGGGAAGATTCTTGGGGGGTGATGTTTTGGAGGTGGGGTTGTGGGAAGATTCTTGGGGAATATCTTGTCTATCTAGCGTTGTATCCCTGGATGTCTTCTAAATGGGGGTCTCGGACCCGCGCATGTCTTCCAAGCGCTTTGTCTTCGACATTGGCGCTTGCAATTCTGCGTTTCCAGCTTTCACTCCTGCCGCGCTTGCCTTTGGCATTGGGATTTTCAGCCTTGACTGGTCTCATCCAAGCCTCTATGTCTTGACCATGGCGCTTGCAATGTCTGCGGTTGCCAGCTTTCCCTCCTAGTGTCCATGCTTTGGCATGGTGCTTTCGAACCTTCACATGGCCGCGCTCACGTCCAAGCGCTCTATTTCTTTGGCATGGCGCTTTTCACAGTGCCACGGCTTGACTCTACTCATGCGGGCTTGCCATTGGGATGCATGCGACGTGCCAGCAGCCACGTCAAAATCACTCACATCCAGCTTTCCTGCTTGTCGTAGAAGACGTCTTCGTTTCCTTTCCTGCAGGCTATGGGTACATGTCTTTCAACAGGGTCAGCGTTCACAATGTCCCACCTGCACTCACGAAAAGACACCGTATCCATGCATTTACATGCACTCTCCTGGTTCTGTAGTTCTTTGGTGGCTGCTGCTAACTGGCGTTTCAAATTTTTGCGCTCTTCCTTCAGCCACAGCAACCCTATCAGCCGCGGCCGGTGGGGCTGGCAGCTGCCGCGGCGTTTTGCATCAGCAGCGGACATGGCACTCAAGGCGGGCGAACAACAGGCCTTGCTCCACTCAAACTGCATGCAGTCCCTCAAGATGATCCTGTGGTTCTCTTTGTGCTTGCCTGGTACCTCCTTTTCACCCCTGTTCACGACCCCAGAAACATGGCTCGAGATGTGACAAAATGGTCATGCACCGATGTACCCTGATAGTATGTCTGCCATGTGTGCTCTGCCGCGCAATTTTTCTCCGGCTCGCTCGCACCTCGTCACAACAGAGCCGTGTACGCGTACGCCATACGGCGTCGCTCAGGGCCAGATGCTTTGCATGGCTTCTTAGAGGGCTTGCTGCCTGGAGGCATATGCAGTGGCATATCCATAAATTTTCGCAACTCCGTATGAGGTGCGCCGTATCGGGCGGCTTCGCCGCACCAACAGATTCAAAAGTGCGTTTCCACTCTTGCCGGCAAAGTAGCTGGGACACTGCATGAGTTCAAAAGCCAGGCTAACGGGTCTATCAAACCCTCACAGGAACTGCCCTCAGTTCCTGGTACTTCCTCTTCAAATGTGTTTTCAATGGGTGGAACCTGCTATATCTAACGGTTGGATTTTGTCTGTACATCCGGGGTATGTACAGGAGCTGGACACATTGCGCCGAGCGCACACCATGGTTTCCTTTGCGAGATGTGAGGACGCAACATCCAGCAACAAGATAGGTTGAAATGGATAAGGTTTTAAGACTTTGCCTAGATCGCGCACAATCTTGGTGATGTTCTTGCAGGATGTCCAACTTTTCTGACGTACTATGTGCAGCTCCGTTTGTGGCCAAGCGCCGCTGGCCCATCAGCAACTTCTGTGTCAGCTTGGTCTCAGTCCCAAAAAAGGTAGTGCGGCAACTTGCCTTGAATATGCGGCGCATCACAAATGATGCTCACATAGGTCAAACCCCTCGCACGTCTTGTTTCCGGACAGGCATGCGAAGACTGGCATGTCGTGGCAAAGCAACGCAGCCGGGCAATTGCAGCATGGTTGGGAATGTAGTTTCGTCTAAATTCAAAACAGCGGAGGTCTTGTCCACAACTTCGTGTTCACGTAGTAGGAGAGTAACTGCCAAAAGGTTTCTCACCTGACAGGCGAAAGCCGAGCAGGGAGGCTAGGAAAACATGACCACATGTGGGAGGAGGTCCGAATTGCAATGAGCTTGCCCGGCCCCATTTTTGGAGCCGGAAAAACGGTCGCAAAAACACGACCGTGCTTGGCGCCTTAGCCTGCCCGTGACTGGGTCCCTGTGCACTTGTGGACTAGGACTCGGCGCCGCAGGTTCCACTTGGCTCGAAAGCGCTGCACCCATTCGATTCACATGCCGGCGAGGCGGCAAAACCCTCCAGGAGGCTGCAAACCGCGCTTTCTCCCCACGTGGCATAACATCCACGATAGCGGTGCTACACCGCGGGTTTGCAAGCCAGAACCCAGTTGAAAGTGTTAGCCTCTGAAGAAAAGCGGCTGCATGCCGCACTGGCCGTGCCCACGGAGTCCGCGGAAGGTGAAAAAATGTGCTGCTGCAAGTCTAAGTCTGTGGTGCCAAAAACAAATCTTCTTCCACCACAACCCGTGTTGTCCCTGAGGTCGGCTTGACGCTGGCCACAGGGCAGCGAAGCGAAGCGCTAGCTCCATATTGCAGTCCGACAACACATAGACGGCAACGATCGCTTGCAAGCAAGAGGGCTAAAACCCTCCAGAGGCTGCTTCCTTCTTTGCTCGGTATCTGGCATGCTTGGCTTGCACTCCGGCCGCTCTGTTTCTGCAAGGTCTGCTTGCAAAGTTGCAATGGTTTCTGCTAAAGCCACTGGAGTCGCCGCGGTGCGTGAGCATGGGGCAAGGCTGCGGCCACCTGGGTTGCTGTCTTGGATGTCTTTGCATGGAAGCCTATACCCTTCTGTTGCTGGGCTGTGACTCTGTGGCATATGAATGCGAAAAATTGGTGCTGTTACAGCCATGTCCTGTGACTCATGTGGCGCTGGATCCACACCGAAGGCCCGACAGCTGCTGCATGCAATCTGTGAGTGATGGCTGAGCGGCGGCTGCAACAGATTCCCCATGCTGACCTAAACACAACCTCCTGGACTGCAACTCCTAGAGGAAAACCCTTGCAACTCTGAGAAACACAATGCACGTGCAGCATTGCACCACATGGCAGAAGCACATTGAGGGTTCAAGCAGCCTGTAGACCCAAATCTCCCCCGCAGGCGGTTTCACAAACCTAACCCAAGCCATGCCTTTCTCTACCCCATGCAGGCTGTTACTCCAAATGATAACACGGGCCGGTAAGCTGCACCAAATGCTGATTCTCGCGAATCCATGGTTCGTCATCATCCCAGTCAGTTGATTCATCTATGGTGATCACAATGGGGACCCTGAATAATAAACCTGATATGAGAATATGTTCGTCTGTGACTGGCCTAAGCGATGAAAGTCTGGGTTTGCCTGAAATAAGGCCCGCTGAGATAGCACAAAGGACATAGAATTGCAATTGTCGAACAGGATAAAGCCGTGAGAATCTCTGTCGTAATGTTGTAACTCAGCGGCCGGGGCACCCTGGACAGTTTGAATGAAAGGAGGCTTCTGGATATACGTAGGCAAAACGAAATGGAGGCATTTTGCCAAGGTGCTTTTGCCAGCGCGCGAAGGCGCCCGGAGCACAAGGAATTTGTACCGAGAATCTAAAATGGAATACTGTTTGGCCCAGTCTTCGACTCGGGCAACCACTTCTGGCAAAAATGGCTTTTGCAATGGCTGGAGCTGAGCCACCACTTCGGCCTGCTCACGTCGGAGCGACTTTCGCTCTCCTGCTGCATGACTGCTCCACGAGCGCGTTTGCGGGTGATATAGCCCAAGCGCACCTGCAACCTGCTGCACACGGTGTTGACACTTTTATAGTGATAATTCTGGAGACATTGGCCCTCTTCTGAAAATGCATCTATAGAATCAGAGACCCCAAGGTATTTTCAAGTTGACAATCTCTTTAGAATCGCTGCCCCCCAAGTCACTCTCGGAGAGCCGTTTTTTGGTTTGGGGGGGTTAGTTGGCCTTCTATAAAATCAGGCTCCCCAAGTGTCATTCATTGACAGCTGACTGAATGCTCCAGTTTGCTCTTGCCTACCTTACCTTAATGCATTCCCAATTTTATAGAGCTCAAAGGCTCCAAGTGTTCACTGTCAACCTCTTCGATTATATACAAGGATGATCATGATGATGAAAAATGTTGTGGGAAATTTTTCTGCCAATACTTCTCTATAGAATTGAAGAACATGACATACACCCAAAGAGAACAGATCCAACTATAGAATCGCAGTGGCTAAGGCTTTCTGCTGACTAGGACTCGTGCTGTATTCAACATGAAATCTCTATAGAATCAGAGGCCCCAAGGTCCTCTATACAATTGAAAGCGTGACACTGGGTAGGTACCCCTAAACAAAGCAGGGGGTTAAAACGCACCATTTTCCAGGACCCAAACGTTCTTGATTCTGTAGAGGAAATTCCAAGGGGGATATTTGAAGGTATCTGAAGATATGTTACGGCCAAATTATTGCTTATGTTCGGACACGTTATTCAGACTCGAAGCAGCACTTTTATAAACAACATAGGTGTTTGTGACGTTCCCTATTCTATGAAATGGACCTGCTATGAAGTGGTCCCACTGAAATTCACATTGGGTTATGTTATGTTCCATTTCATACAAATCTTTTCGAGTTGGTCAATATTCTGGTAACCCGAAAAACTGCCCGCACGCCACCCTTTCGCGAACCGTTCGCGCCCCAGCAGAATCGGGACAGGAATTCTGACATGTTTCGTGCGCATATGTTGTTTATACATAGTGGTATGCAGACCTCGTTGAATTTTAAGGTTTCTCCATCCCACTTTATTACTTGTATATTATGGTACCCATATTCCAGACCACATAAAATATGATGATAAAGAAACATTTATAGTATGGGTTTAATCATTTCATCCGGACATGGGTTCTTCCCTTCCATATAGAGCTTCAATCAAGGGGATCGATAAAACAGCTATGACAGTCAACTGCAATGACACCGCCTAAAGTGAGTCTTGGCATCCGCACCCTGGGTCCATGTATATATATATAAATAGATATATATATCCATAATAGATATAGTAGATATAGAAAGACATATCTTTGTATAGATCTGTCTCGAAGAGATATTATATATATATTGTGTGTGTGTGCGTGTGTATCTAAATCTCTCGAAAAATGTCTCTATATATTCTACATATGCTGATCGCCATGCAGCATGGAGGTCCAATAAATGTGGACATATGTACCTGATGTATCTCCGGAATGAAACAATGCTGCTTAAACCCAGGGCAGGTACTGCAGGTACTGCTGATGAGAAAGCTTGTGCCCACTCCGCACAGCGCATCCAGCCATCTGCCCTGCACTGTGTAGTCCTTGAAACGCCTCGTAGGAGCTGGTGGCAACGAAATGGGTTCCTACCTGCACAGATCGCCCGGGTGAATTCCACCAAGCACTCAAGGCATGTCAGCCGAGAAATGATCTGGTGGTGGGTCCAGACAATTAGATTAGATGTTGATGCTGGCGACGAAACAATCTACATATGCCGCTTGCTGTCAATTCCTGTCTCTGCAAACGGCCATTTATCGCGAAGCAAAAGTTTCTTTCGCGCAATCCTTCGCGAACTGCATGTGTATCTTTCGCGCAACCCATGTTGAGCAATAACTAATCCGCTTAGAAGATTTCAATCGGCACAGGCCAAATCACACCAAATTAGCACGGAAAAGTTGCTTCATAGCCTTGCAAACATTGTGCTAGCATCACGGAATCCCCTTCGCGAAACAGTTCTTGTGCTGAGGACTTTTTTAGCAAGGCTTACTGGGCCACGCCCTTCAAAATGCCCTTTAACTTTACCTAGTCTTTGCAGCACTTGCGTGCAACTGTCGTGCAAAGACTTGTCTCCGCAGACCACAGCCAGGAGCACGGGGGGGCGGCAAAGGAAAGCAAACACCAGGTGCCTGGTTTGGCTCTTGCAAAGTGTCCCTGTTCGAAGCTGGCTGCTGCATTTCGCGGTTGTTTCTTGAGACTTCAGAAAGCAACGTTAGGCAGGACCAGCGGCAGGTGGCAAGGATGTGCTTGGCCACCATGGTATTTGGCTCTGGCGAAGCGTGACCTTCGGAAGCTGGCTGCTACCTATGAAGGGAAAAGCCAATGTGCGGTCCCAGTCTCCTGCCGGACCCCCGACAGCAGGGAGGCGGTGGTAGCCCTTAACAAGCGTTACTGTAGACAATGAGGATGATGCATTCTAGCCACCGTTCGCGACACTTTCGCGAAGCAAACAGTTTCTGTTTCGCAAACAAACTTTCGCGCGGGTCCCAGCACAAATGAACCTGGTGTTTGCAATTGAAACTCGTTATCAGGACCTTCAGATGGATCACCACATATAATTGTTTATATGCAGAGATATATATCGATATATCGAGAGTGATAAATCTTGAATCAATGCGTACAAGAAAAGGATTGCCTATGCAAGACCCACCACGTAGATAGCGGTCCATGAGTTCAGTTCATCCAAATCAGGCTCGTGGTGCCCAGACCAAGGTGGCCTACAAATGTTTGACTGCAAACACGATCTGCTGCAAAGCTGCCAGGTCTACTGATGATCAACTAGAAGCTACTCATGCTGCTGCCACACGATCGGATTAGTGACAAAGGTGGCCTACATGAACTGCAACTTTCAAATGAGATAAATGTCGTTACCAAGGTAACCCAACGGAGATGCACCTTTGCAGCCCAAACGTAAAAAATGTCCTTGTCTGCCGATCTCGCCAGCGTGCGCCCCGTGCCCGACAGGGGAAAGATTGGGCTGAATGCCCTTGAAAACGGAGCGCCGTGCAGATTGGCAGTCGAACGGGGCGGGGAATTCCAGGAAGCCAGAATATTGACGGCCAAGCCCTCCGAACGCAAACTTGATTCCATCGTGGCACTCCATTTGCCGACCCACTCACACGTTGCAAGCCAAGTAAGGAACTCATCGAAATCCGCCAGCTGCAGCTGCAAGGAATTGTAGGTTACCAACACGCTCGTGCTCGAAGACGAAAAGGGCGGCATCACCTGTGAAAAAATGTGCAACAATGAAGTGGCTGCGAAGGCCTCATGACTATACCCCTTCTAGTTCAGTCTCTCCCATCTGCATGCAAGGCTGAGGCTTGCCTACTGTCACTGATGCATGTCATGTCCATCCACTGCTCTAGGTCTCTTACCCTCCGGAAAGCACCGTCCCGGATGCAGGGACAGAATGGCAACTACTTGCGGTCTGACCTGGTCCTGGGGCTGCTGCCATATCCACTCCTCTTGGGTCGATGCTGCTGCACCAGCTTCGTCTGCTTGCTGCAACGCCCTGCAAAGCTGATTAGAAACAGTGTGACCAGAAGGCCGTGCAACCAGCGAATGGTAGCACCAACCAGGACGGCTGAGCAGCGCAGCAGGGTGAGAAATGTGAAAAGTGACCCGAACAACGGGTCGCAGTCTTTAGCACCCGACAACAGGTGAGGCACCTCATAGAGGTCAATGATGTCTCGCAGCTTCTGGTGTCACTCGGAGGACAAGGTGCAGTTCTCCAGGCGCTGTCGTGCGCTGCAAAGTCGGCGCGAGACAATTCACCCCGAAAATTTCGGCACCTCGAGCTGGTTGGCTTGCAGCAGTTCCCGCAAACCCGCACGCAGCACGCTTCCGTGTCGTGGAGGATCTCATCATGGCCGCCCAAGTGCAATGCGGAAACATCCTGTCTGCATGGCATGTCTTGGGTGCAAAGGCTCCAATGCGATGTGCTACGTCAGTTGCTTGCGACACCCCGCTTTGCTGTCAGGTGGCCCATTTCCTTTGGAGGGCTTGACACTAGAAACAGCAAGGAATCACCAACGTCCTTAAAGCAGAATGCAGGTCACAGGCTTGGAGCAGAAAAAAGCACATGGAGATATAGTCTGCTAGGATTCCATTGTCACAAACAGCTGGACGTGCATATGCCCCACAGGTCTGGAAAAAGCGTGTCGACCGTTGACACCCAGGAATGCTGCTGATGATTTCCGCTAGAGAAATGTCGACTGGTAGAGGCAGTGTCTGAGTAGCAATATCTACAGAGACGGTCTGCCCCAGAAACAAAACCGCTCACGGCCCATGTTTTCACCCGACGTGACTGCAGTTCTCTCCGCTGCCGCTTCGCACACGTGCGATCCACAGACGCCATGCTGCGACAGCACTGCAAAAAAAAGGAATGGAAGCTGGAAGAAGGGGTGGAAAAGAGGTAGATGTATGTGGGAACATGGCCGCTGCAAATGATGGAATGGGAAGGATGTGCATGGGGTAAGTCTTAAAGCTGCTGTTGCTGCTGCGCGCGACAGTAACGCAATTACTATAGGCGGGACCGCAGCGGGACCGCGGCGGGACCGCAAAATTGGGAATTCCCACGATTCCAGGTTGCAGGCGGGACCGGTCCCGCCGTCGGCGGGACCACTTACCTGTGAATTTATAGGAGCGGGACCGCATACCCCGTTTGGGAATTATAATAATATACCAGGGGGGTCAGGTGATGTTTTGGAGGTGGGGTGTGGGAAGATTCTTGGGGAGGTGATGTTTTGGAGGTGGGGTGTGGGAAGATTCTGGGGAGATATCTTGTCTATCTAGCGTTGTATCCCTGGATGTCTTCTAAATGGGGTCTCTGGACCGCGCATGTCTTCCAAGCGCTTTGTCTTCGATGGCGCTTGCAAGTCTGCGGTTTCCGCTTCACTCCTGCCGCGCTATGCCTTTGGCATTGGGATTTTCAGCCTTGACATGGTCTCATTCCAAGCGCTCTATGTCTTGACCATGGCGCTTGCAAGTCTGCGGTTGCCAGCTTTCCCTCCTAGTGTCCATGCCTTTGGCATGGTGCTTTCGAACCTTCACATGGCCGCTCTCACTCCAAGCGCTCTATGTCTTTGGCATGGCGCTTTCCACATAGTGCACGGCTTGACTCTACTCATGCGGGCTTGCCATTGGATGCATGCGACGTGCAGCAGGCACTCAAATCACTCACATCCAGCTTTCCTGCTTGTCGTAGAAGACGTCTCGTTTCCTTTCCTGCAGGCTATGGAGTACATGTCTTTCAACATGGGTTCAGCGTTCACATGTCCCACCTGCACTCACGAAAAAGACACCGATCCATGCATTTACATGCACTCTCCTGGTTCTGTAGTTCTTTGGTGGCTGCTGCTAACTGGCGTTTCAAATTTTTGCGCTCTTCCTTCAGCACAGCAACCCTATCAGCCGCGGCCGGTGGGGCTGCAGCTGCCGCGGCGTTTGCATCAGCAGCGGACATGGCACTCAAGGCGGGCGAACAACAGGCTTGCTCCACTCAAACTGCATGCAGTCCTCAAGATGATCCTGTGTTCTCTTTGTGCTTGCCTGGTACCTCCTTTCACACCCCTGTTCACGACCCCAGAACATGGCTACGAGAATGTGACAAAATGGTCATTGCACCGATGTACCCTGATAGTATGTCTGCCAATGTGTGCTCTGCCGCGCCAATTTTTCTCCCGGCTCGCACCTCGTCACAACAGAGCCTGTACGCGTACCATACGGCGTCGCTCAGCCAGATGCTTTGACATGGCTTCTTTAGAGGGCTTGCTGCCTGGAGGCATATGCAGTGGCATATCCTAATTTTCGCAACTCCGTATGGAGGTGCGCCGTATCGGGCGGCTTCGCCGCACCAACAGATTCAAAAGTGCGTTTCCAACTTTGCCGGCAAAGTAGCTGGGACACTGCATGAGTTCAAAAAGCCAGGCTAACGGGTCTATCAAAACCCTCACAGGAACCTGCCCTCAGTTCCTGGTACTTCCTCTTCAAAATGTGTTTTCAATGGGTGGAAACCTGCTATATCTAACGGTTGGATTTTGTCTGTACATCCGGCTGGTATGTACAGGAGCTGGACACCATTGCGCCGAGCGCACACCATGGGTTTTCCTTTGCGAGATGTGAGGACGCAACATCCAGCAACAAGATAGGTTGAAATGGATAAGGTTTTAAGACTTTGCCTAGATCGCGCACAATCTGGTGATGTTTCTTGCAGGATGTCAAGCAACTTTTCTGACGTACTATGTGCAGCGCCGTTTGTGGCAAGCGCCGCTGGCCCCTCAGCAACTTCTGTGTCAGCTTGGTCTCAGTCCCAAAAAAGGTAGTGCGGCAAACTTGCCTTGAATATGCGGCGCATCACAAATGATGCTCACATAGGTCAAAGCCCCCTCGCACGTCTTGTTTCCGGACAGGCATGCGAAGACTGGCATGTCGTGGCAAAGCAACGCAGCCGGGCAATTGCAGCATGGTGTAGGGAATGCTAGTTTCGTCTAAATTCAAAAAGCAGCGGAGTCTTGTCCACAAACTTCGTGTTCACGTAGTAGGAGAGTAACTGCCAAAGGTTCTCACCTGACAGGGCGAAGCCGAGCAGGAGGCTAGGAAACTGACCACATGTGGGAGAGGTCCGAATTGCAATGAGCTTGCCTGCCCCATTTTTGGAGCCGGAAAACGGTCGCAAAAACACGACCGTGCTTGGCGCCTTAGCCTGCACCGTGAACCTGGGGTCCCTGGCACTTGTGGACGTAGCACTCGGCGCCGCAGGTTTCCACTTGCTCGGAATCGCTGCAACCCATTGATTCACATGCCGGCGAGGCGGCAAAACCCTCCAGGAGGCTGCCAAACCGCGCTTTCTCCCACGTGGCATAGACATCCAGCGATAGCGGTGCTACACCGACGTTGGTTGCAAGCCAGAACCCAGTTGAAAGTGTTTAGCCTCGCCAGAAAGCGGCTGCATGCCGCACTGGCCGTGCCCACGGAGTCGCGGAAGGTGAAAAAATGTGCTGCAAGTCTAGTCTGTGGTGCTCAAAACAAATCTTCCACCACAACCCGTGTTGTCCCTGAGGTCGGCTTGACTGTGGCCACAGGGCAGCGAAGCGAAGCGCTCGCTCCATATTGCAGTCCACAACACATAGACGGCAACGATCGCTTTGCAAGCAAGAGGGCTAAAACCTCCAGAGGCTGCTTCCTTCTTTGCTCGGTATCTGGCATGCTTGGCTTGCACTCCGGCCGCTCTGTTTCTGGCAAGGTCTGCTTGCAAAGTTGCAATGGTTTCTGCTAAAGCCACTGGAGTCGCCGCAGGTGCGTGAGCCATGGGGCAAGGCTGCGGCCACCTGGGTGCTGTCTTGGATGTCTTTGCATGGAAGCCTATACCCTTCTGTGCTGGGCTGTGACTCTGTGGCATATGAATGCGAAAAAATTGGTGCTGTTACAGCCATGTCCTGTGACTCATGTGGCGCTGGATCCACCGAAGGCCCGACAGAGCTGCGTGCATGCAATCTGTGAGTGATGGCTGAGCGGCGGCTGCAACAGATTCTCCATGCTGACCTAAACACACCTCCTGGACTGCAACTCCTAGAAGGACCCTTTGCAACTCTGAGAAACAATGCACGTACAGCATGCACCCACATGGCACGAAGCACATTGAGGGTTCAAGCAGCTGTAGACCCAAATCTCCCCGCAGGGGTTTTCACAAACCTAACCCAAAGCCATGCCTTTCTCTAACCCCCATGCAGGCTGTTACTCCAAATGATAACACGGGCCGGTAAGCTGCACCAAATGCTGATCTCGCGAATCCATGGTTCGTCATCATCCCAGTCAGTTGATTCATCTATGGTGATCAACAATGGGGACCCTGAATAAATAAACCTGATATGAGAATATGTTTCGTCTGGTGACTGGCCTAAGCGATGAAAGTCTGGGTTTGCCTGAAATAAGGCCCGCTGAGATAGCACAAAGGACATAGAATTGCAATTGTCGAACAGGATAAAGCCGTGAGAATCTCTGTCGTAATGTTGTAACTCAGCGGCCGTGGCACCCTGGACAGTTTGAATGAAAGGAGGCTTCTGGATATACGTAGGCAAAAACGAAATGGAGGCATTTTGCCAAGGTGCTTTTGCCAGCCGCGCGAAGGCGCCCGAGGCACAAGAAATTTGTACCGAGATCTAAAATGGAATACTGTTTGCCCAGTCTTCGACTCGGGCAACCACTTCTGGCAAAAATGGCTTTTGCAATGGCTGGAGCTGGGCCACCACTTCGGCCTGCTCACGTCGGAGGCGACTTTCGCTCTCCCTGCTGCATGACTGCTTCCACAGCGCGTTTGCGGGTGATATAGCCCAGCGCACCTGCCAACCTGCTGCACACACGGTGTTGACACTTTTATAGTGATAATTCTGGAGACATGGCCCTCTTTCTGAAAATGCATCTATAGAATCAGTAGGACCCCAAGGTATTTCAAGTTGAATCTCTTTAGAAATCGCTGCCCCAAGTCACTCTCGTAGAGCCGTTTTTTGGTTGGGGGGGTTAGTTCGGCCTTCTATAAAATCAGGCTCCCCAAGTGTCATTCATTGACAGCTGACCTGAATGCTCCAGTTGCTTCTTGCCTACTTACCTTATGCATTCCCAATTTTATAGAGCTCAAAGGCTCAAGTGTTCACTGTCAACCTCTTCGATTATATACAAGGATGTCAATGATGATGATGAACGAATTGTTGTGGGAAATTTGTTCCTGGCCAATACTTCCTCTATAGAATTGAAGAACATGACATACACCCAAAGAGAACAGATCCACTATAGAATCGCAGTGGCTAAGGCTTTCTGCTGACTAGGACTCAGTGCTGTATTCAACATGAATCTCTATAGAATCAGAGGCCCCAAGGTTCCTCTATACAATTGAAAGCGTGACACTGGGTAGGTACCCCTAACCAACAAAGCAGGGGGTTAAAAAAACCATTTTCCAGGACCCAACGTTCTTGATTCTGTAGAGGAAATTCCCAAGGGGGATATTTGAAGGTATCTGAAGATATGTTACGGCCAAATTATTGCTTATGTTCGGACACGTTATCAGACTCGAAGCAGCACACTTTTATAAACAACATAGGTGTTTGTGACGTTCCCTATTCTATGAAATGGACCTGCTATGAAGTGGTCCCACTGAAATTCACATTGGGTTTATGTTATGTTCCATTTCATACAAATCTTTTCGAGTTGGTCATATTCTGGTACCCGAAAACTGCCCGCACAAAAGCCACGCCTTTGCCGCGACCGTTCAGCGCCCAGCAGAATCGGAGACAGGAATTCTGATCATGTTTTCGTGGCATATGTGTTTATACCTAGTGGATGCAGACCTCGTTGAATTTTAAGGTTTCTCCATCCACACTTTAATTACACTTGTATATTATGGGTACCCATATTCCAGACCACATAAAATATATGACTAAGAAACATTTATATATGGGTTTAATCATTTCAATCCGGACATGGGTTCTTCCCCTTCGCATATAGAGAGCTTCAATCAAGGGGATCGGCAAAGAAATAAAAGCAAGCTATTGACAAGTCAACTGCAATGGACAACCCGCCTAAAGTGAGTCTTTGGCATCCGCACCCCTGGGGTGTATATATATATAATGTAGAATATATATATCCGCATAGATAGATATAGATAGATATAGAAAGACATATCTTTGGATAGATCTGTCTCGAGACGATGATATATATATATATATGTGTGTGTGTGTGTGCGCGTGGTATCTAAATCTCTCGAAAAATGTCTCTATATATTACATATGCTGATCGCCATGCAGCCATGAGGTCCAATAAATGTGGGACCCTGGGATGTATCTCCGGAATGAAAAAATGCTGCCTTAACCCAGGCACGCGTACTGCAGGTACTGCTGATGAGAAAGCTTGTGCCCACTCCACAGCGCATCCAGCCATCTGCCCTGCACTGTGTAGTCCTTGAACGCCTCGTAGGAGCTGGTGGCAACGAAATGGGTTCCTACCTGCACAGATCGCCCGGGTGAATTCCACCCAGCACTCAAGGCATGTCAGCCGAGTAAATGATCTGGTGGTGGGTCCAGACAATTAGATTAGATGTGATGCTGGCGACGAAACAATCTACATATGCCGCTTGCTGTCAATTCCTGTCTCTGCAAACGGCCATTTATCGCGAAGCACAAAGTTTCTTTCGCGCATCCTTCGCGAACTGCATGTGTATCTTTCGCGCAACCCATGTTGAGCAATAACTCCGCTTATGAAGATTCAATCGGCACAGGCCAAAACACACCAAATTAGCACGGAAAAGTGCTTCATAGCCTTGCAAACATTGTGCTAGCATCACGGAATCCCCTGCGCGAACAGGTTCTTGCTGCTGAGGAACTTTTTTAGCAAGGCTTACTGGGCCACGCCCTTCAAAATGCCCTTTAACTTTACCTAGTCTTTTGCAGCACTTGCGTGCAACTGTCGTGCAAAGACTTGTCTCCGCAGACCACAGCCAGGAGCACGGGGGGGCGGCAAAGGAAAAGCAAACACCAGGTGCCTTGGTGTTTGGCTCTTGCAAAGTGTCCCTGTTCGAAGCTTGGCTGCGGCATTTCGCGGTTGTTTCTTGAGACTTCAGAAAGCAACGTTAGGCAGGACCAGCGGCAGGTGCAAGGATGTGCTTGGCCACCATGGTATTTGGCTCTGGCGAAGCGGGACCTTCGGAAGCTGGCTGCTACCTATGAAGGGAAAAGCCAATGTGCGGTCCCAGTCTCCTGCCGGACCCCCGACAGCA